>PVJO010005147.1:0-101584 GCA_004026905.1 Hystrix cristata | reverse complement strand
TTTTTTTCTTTTTAATTTTATTTTAATGGTACATTTTAGATGTACATAGTGATAACATTCATCACTGGCGATTTGTACCTGTACATGATATAACTTGTTGCTTCTTTTTTTCCCATTCCCCTCCCCTCCCTTCACCCCCTCCTCCCTTTTAATTTACAAAAGCTACATTTCCATTTTTCCCTTCCATTTCTTATTTCTCTTGTCCCTCTGTTCCTTTCCCCCTCCCCCTCCCTTGTCCCCTTTCCCATTTGGACATTTTCTTCCCTTTCCCAATATAATATATTTGAGACTTTATTTACCCTTTCAGTTTCTCACACCAGAGAAACAATGTGGTATTTAAACATGTGTGTCCAATTTATTTCACTTAAAATTATGGTCTCAAGATGCATCTATTTACCTAGAAATATCTCAAGCTTCTCATTCCTTATGGCAAAGTAATACTCCATTGTATAAAACACACACACACACACACACACACACACACACATTTTCTTTATCCATTCCACAGTTGATGGGCATTTGGGCTGTTTCTAAGATTTAGCTATTACAAACTGTGCCTCTATAAACATGGGTGTGCACATATCAGTTCATTTTCTCTTGCTATAACAACATACGTGAGGCTTGATACTTTTTAAAAAAGAGACTTTTCTACCAAATGTTAGTCTTCCATTCTTAAATTTCTGCTTCCATGAAGCTCCAGGCTGTAAACACAGTGCAACCAAGTTCTTTATCATGGTCTAAAAGGATGATCTTTAATTTCAAATAGGATCCTTATTTCTATCTGAGATTTTTCTGTTGTCTCCACATGTTCTGAGCCTGCTCCTCTCGGGTCTTCCAACATCTGCCCATTACTTAGGAATACTTCCTCACTGTCAGTTATAGTTACATATGTAGCCCTTATACCACTCCTTACTCCCATATTTTTAGTCTCTTTTCTACTGCTATAATAAAATAGACAAGGGTAGGTGATTTATAAAGAAAAGAGGTATACAGTACTTAGCTCACAGGTTTGTAGGCTAGAGGCCCAAGATTAGATGGGCATGTCAATTCAGCTTCTGATGAAGGTCCTCAAGAGCATATGTGAAAGTAAAGATCATGTGGGGAAACAGGAAGCCAGAGAGCAAGGGAAGGCCGGTCCAAATTTTTTATTATAATACTTTCACAGGAGTTAATCAAGGTCTCCATAAAAAGTACCTTAATCCCATCAAGGCAAACATCCCTCTCCCTCGATTGACCTAGTAGGCCTCACTTCTGAAAATCCTAACACATTTTAATATCGCCACACTTGGGAATCAAGCTTCCAACATACGAACTCTCGAGGGACAAATTATACCCACATCACAGCACTAGTTTAAAATTTTCTGCCCCTTTGTTAACGAGCTTTGTATTTGACAGTCATGTTCGAATAGAGATAAAATAGCTTAACCCTAATGCTGCAATCATAGTGATTCTCATTCTGAAAAAAGTATTTTGGAGGTTATATTTATGGTTATGTTTAAACAATCTTTATGCAGAGCCTGACTCCTGGTGTTACTGCATCTTCATTTATGACCATTAATCCAATTCAGAACCCAAGTGAAGGAATAAGATTTCTAATCCCCTAAAGATCTGTATCTATTTCTTGTTGAGCTTTTAGTTGTATTTTTTATTACTAACTCTTGACATGTTTGTATATGCTGAAGATTTCAATTAAAATAGACAGCAGGGTGATATTGAATCAATACTTGTTGTTTTATATCTAGGGAAAAAGAAGCAATATGAAATATGGAAATCTGAGGAATGTAAATGTACTAGGATCTGCCGTGAGATATACCCTTCTGCTTGTCAGACAGACATGATTTTTAGAGCAGGGAATTTGCAGGCTTAAAGAAGACAACTTGCCAGTTTCATTAGTTTTGTATCTTACACTAGACAGAGTCACTGTTCCAAGCATTAAAGTAACCATCCTAAGCTGCCATTAAGTTTGAGCCAGATGACAGCATATTTTAGAAGTGCTTTGTACAATGACAGTATGTAACTGCCTACTGCTTATAGATGAGTAAACTTGTGATAACTTTACTATACACTGGATTCTGCTCTTTATTTTTCAATTTGGATTAAGTTTTATTTTCATTAGCTTGACAAGAACATAATTATTAGTGATTCTCATAAATATCCAGTAGAAATCATATGGAGAGTCCAATTTAGAACAGTAGAATCTTTGCAAGCATGAAGTACCAATTTGGTAGGAATAAAGTGAGAGGAATCATCGGTTTTTATATTGGTGAAATTGGAGTTTCATTCCCTATCTGCTCAGGACTATATGCAGAGTCCAAAGAGAGTAGAAAGAGCAAATTATTGCTTAGATTTACTAAAGAAACTCTTTAGAATAAATATTTTCAGATTACGGGATATTTCTTGCAACCAAAATTAGGATGTGAAATTCACCTGCAAAGAGCAATACTCTAGTGAAGAAAATACTATGTTTTCATTTTTAAAACCAAGGTATTTCAGTGTTTTATGCCACACTGTGCGCCCCACTTATTATCAGCCTGGGACTCAGAAGAAACTGCAGGAAATCTTGTGACAAACATTTAAGGTCGACTAGATAACATTTTCATTCTCTGTGATTCCCACTGAATTTACTATTGTTCATTCTGAAGTCATTGTTCTCTAAGGCAAACAGCAGAACAAACACTAACTGTTGGGTATCTTGGCTTGTCTACCTGGAGAATTTTTAGCTCTGCATGTAGTTCTTTAGAACATAGTAGAAAAAAAGTATTTATGTTTACATATTCTGCATCTTCTCTGAACATATCATTTCCTACAGACTCAGTTTAAATTTCTTACAATGCTAAAGTACAAGAATTTCTCAAATTGGCAGTTGTTTCTTAGACTGGAACAGTAAACGTATCCTTTGAAAGTCAACCTGAAGTAGAGATGTGGATACTTGGCTCACTATCACGAAGTGCTAGCGCTTCGTTGGAAGCCACGTGGTTCCTTTGCAGTCATTCTCAGGCACCGCAGATTCCTACAAATGGTGTTAATATGTTCTTGATATATGTGCTGTGTTACCCGGGCTGACACTCCACTAACAGTGAGGAGAGAACTACAACAATATGCCCCTTGAGAAACTCTGTTTATTACCAGGAAGAAGAACCTGATTACTTTTCTTTACTGCTTGGAATATGTTTTATCCCTATTGTTATAGATGTCCAAGTATGAAACATAGTAGAGTAGTGGATTTGTTAAATTTTACAATTTACCTGTTCCTACTCTTATCAACATCCTTCTAAAACACAAGCCAATTAAATAATCAGGACTGTGCATGTGCTGCCGACGCGAGCGCTAAATAATCGGGACTGGAAAACTGATGTGTTTAAGATTCTTTATGAAGCAATGTATTGGTCTCTTGAACTAATTAGTTCAGTGTTGTTCAAGTATTATTGGTTTTTTTTTATTTAATGAGTATGTTTTACTAAGTACAGAGAGCAGAGTCTTAACAAAAGCCACTTTCCATTAAAACACAAATACTTATTAAGGAGGGCTAAAAGTTAATTTCAGACTATTATAAATATCTGATTACAATATGCTCATATCTAAAAAGTAATTTACCTTTCCAGAGTGGCTCAAATGTTTGGTCTTCTCAGCACCATAAATCCTGTAGTATTTCAGGATGGTAATGTCGTCAGTAGTTTTGCTTTCAGCTGTGTCTGTAAGGGGCCCTTGTGTTTACCTGAGTACAACAGGCACACCTCAGCAGGAGATCAGGTTCTAGAGTTCTAGAGAGGGGATGTGAACACCTACTGTGTGCAGAAGCTGTGCGAGTCATTGAATAAGAAACACCTGGAGTACAAAAAGGCCCTGCCCTCATCATGCAAGGGCAGGCTTTACTGGCTCTCAATCAGAGACAGGCAGCTTCAGACCTGGCAAGCCCAGCAAAACTCCACTCAGCATCCATTTGTTCTACCCTTCCCCATTTACTGTTGTCTGTGTTTCCCCATGCAGTCTGAGGTATGACTACTTTCTCTTGGCCTCCTTCCTCCTAGGCTGAGAATATATATAATCTGTGTGGGAGTAAATGCCCTGAATCACTGCACTACCAAGTTAAAAAACAAACAGAAGAGACAGGCAGCATGCTATGCTCTGAGCAGTGTAGTCTTTTTCCCCTTCTCTCCTGACAGTGCCACTTTAGGCCAGAGTATGGGCCATGGCTTTTCTTCAGAGCCACTCATGGCACATATATAAAATTTACTGTACCTTCCTGAAAAATGCAGTGTTTGTGAACCACTTGGGAGATGGATTGATTTATAGATGGGGGAAAAATACACCCAGTCAAGCTATTAAACACTGGTTTCCATGCAATTTCCAGCTACCAGGACACAAACGAAGAGTTCTCATGTTAGGGTACAAAATGAGCAAGTGTTTGAATTCTTTTAAAATAAATTACATGTCAAGATCTCTTTCAAAGTGTCAATCAATTTCACTATTTATGTGTTTGTAATCATATGTTTTTATGGTCCGTAGTCAAAGATAGGCAAAAGGCAAAAAAAAAAAAAACAAAAAACTTTCTATTACTTAAAAAAGGACTATATCAGAATGAGCCTTTTTTCAAGTAATTAATTCTTTTAAATTGATTTTTCAAAGAAATCTGATTCAAAAATTATATAGTACTTTTGCTAGCGAAGAAACCATTAACGTATCCTACGGTGCTTTTGGGTGAATAATCTTTAACTATTAATCAATGTATATCCTTAAATTAACCTTCCAGTTTGGCATTAGCATTCTCATTTCACTACACAAGATATTTTTAAAATCAAGAGATTTGGCTTTTGGTGTAAGTAGGCATATATTAAAAGACAAGAGCTTAGTGGCATGTGGTTACACCCTGCTTTACTTGGACTGGTAATGTACATTCCCATTAATATGTTTCATTTTACTAAATGCCATTACATACACTCCAATCTGAATTTATCAGTGAAACTGTATCAAGAATATTTCATAGTGAAATTGTGAACTCAAATTGATAGGCAGCAGGGTCGGAAAAGAAATAGAACATTCATAGAGATCTTTTGCGTGTCAATTTCCAATTAACAGAAGGAGGGAGAGTCCTTCGTACATAACTATATAGTTTGCATAACTTAACCTTTAAAGTGTTGTGTGTTTTATTTATGTATAAGAAATCAAAAAGAAAATGCCACTCTTTTCCATTGCAGATGTCATTCTTGTTAAAGCTATAATTAGAAATATACAACTCGAGTACACAGAAAGTGTTTTCTTTTGACACGGGTGTGGCTCGGGGAGAGAAGAAAAGGCGCATGCCCTTCAGCAGGTGCAGCCCTACAACTTCCCCTCCACGGAGCTTGGGAGCTACTTGGCCTTCTGAAAAAGACATTGGAACAGAGGCCAAGAAACTGGAATTCGGGAGGTTTTGCCCCTAGTTGTGTAAGCAAGAGGCCATTACTGGCCTGGGCCAACCCCCTCTCCTCTGTCACCCATTAGCGCTCCCTCTGTGTTGTAACCGTGTGTAGCTTGCAATTACTACACAGACATGGTAATAAGTCCTTTACATACATTAATCTAGGGAAATATTGTCTCTTCATGAATCTAAATCTGCTGGTGACAAAGAATAAACCTTGTAAGATTTGTGAAGCTGAACTAAGGTGACCCTCACACACCACGATTCTCAGGTGTTTTTATTTTTCTTTTTTCTTTTTGTCTTTTATTTTGCCAAATGGCAGCAAGATCATATTTCCTTATCAGAATAAAGAGAATTTCTGTAACATTTTCTTTGTTTTTTTAATTATATATTATATCATGTTTTTTTTTGTATTTTTGATATAGATTTCCTCTTTTATCACTACCACTGCTATTTCTCTTTTATATTTATATCTTAAATGACTCACTTAAACACACTGAACTGAATACATTTCTCCAATTGATTGATCCTTGTGAAAAACTAAGTGGAAAAATATAGCAGAGCAATATTTCTTGTCAAAATAGTAATCTTTTCATTTCTCTTTGCTAACTTACTTTACAATTAAAAAAAAAAAAAGACTATCCCTATTTATGTTTTTGTGACACCAGTACTAAGATGTTACTAAGGTTGAGTAATTTTATTAAATAGAAGAAAATGCGTTTGACAGGACAAGATTTGTTAGTCTATCTTTATCTGTTAATCTGAAAACGTCTTTTAAGAATTCTGTTATATGAAGTAGTTTTAGTGTATCTCTCTTAAAGCTGAGTATAAAATCCATTAGCAGCCCACGCTGAAGGCTAATTGCAAGAATGTAATCTTGGCAACATTTTTCTAACTGCTACTGAAACTTACATAGCTAAGGGGGTACATTATCTTAAATAATATTCCCAGAGGATTTCTTTTTTTAACACACTATAGTAGCATGAATAACAGCATGGGCTCCTGGCCAGCGATGGAATTACAGTCAGTCAAAATGATGAGTTGTCACTAGTATAAACTATGAAGTGTTTGTAGTTTATATTTGGGGGGCTGGGATGAGTTACAGTTAGTTAAACAGTCTGTTTCTTTTTTCTCTTTGACAAATAAAACACTTCGGTGTTTCTCAAGAGGAGGAGATGACAATAAAGAAATGAAGAAGAAAGAACAAACTCAAAACAAATACAAAATACTTAAAGAACAGCAATTTTCAAAGTTTGAGTGAAAGTTGCTTTGGAAAGACAAAACAAAACTAAGGATTGACTCCTTTTGAAAAATAACCCTGAACCATCTTATTGTATTCAATTAAAGCTTACAGACAAGCATGAAAAGGAAATAAAATGACTTCTATTAATTGATGCTAAACTGATGGGATTTCCAAATCCGTGGGCTAAATATAATTTAAAAATCTAAGATTAAAAAATAGTAAAAATCTAGGATTATTTATTTGAGGTAATTAGATTTTTTTTCTTAAAATAACAAAATAACCTTTCTGTTTATTTGTTTTCTGAGCAACACCACTGTATAACCAAATAAGAAAGCAAGTGTTATAAAGCAAAGTGGGAGGAGGAGAGACAAAATTTAGAGGCCTCCAAATGACTGGGTATGTTTGGCTGTACACATTGAGCTGGGAAGAAACATTGAAAGTTATAAGAGATTGTGCAGGTAGAGAGATTAAAAATCCTGGCGAGAAATTGCACAGTGCACTATCTAGTTCAGCTGAACACACAATTTGTGTAAAGAGTGTTGATGAACAATATAGCAAAGGAAAATTTTAATCATGCTGTAGAATAACTCAAATATTTAGCTGAGAACATTTACCACATCGAGATTTATAGCTCATTGTCAGACCAAAAAAAAAAAAAAAAAAAAAGACCAGGACACTTGTCATTGCTGAGGATCAAATCTAGCTAAATTTTGCATTCCTGATGTTACTTTACCCAGATTTTTGCCAAATCGCCCCCTTCTTGCAGATCCGAACAAACTTGCCCTAGCTCCCCAATTCTTCATATTCTGTGTGTGTCTCAATCCTTTTGCCATAATTTGTCAGTTCCTAAAGTCTGACATTTCCATTTCTCTGCTCTACTTCTGCCCTCTCTCTGTGCACAATCTCTACTTCACCCTTTATCTGGGAGGATATCAAATTCAGCTTTTTAATGTGTCCATCAAAAAAATCTACATCCACTCTTTTATATTTTTAGGAACTGCCAAGGATTTGTGAGGCCATGCCCCTCAATTTCTTCTCCTTCGTTGCCTCCCTCTCATTTCATTCAGACTATTCCCTCCTCCTCTCTGAAGTTCTGATACAAACTGACATCAATGCCCTGAGGGAGTCCCAACCACCTTCATGAATTTGCTCATATTCTTGAATTATTAATGTTCAATAAGATTTAGTCACCCTCTTTTGCTGTCTCTGAAGCTGTAGTGTAAAGTCAGCGGCCTTCGGAAGATCCCAGGATATATTTTAACATCTGCTATTCCATTTCTGATACTCAATTGAAAGAATTAGACCTGTTTTAAGAGGGATGGCCTGAAGCAAGCCTAGGGCATAATTCTCTTGGGACGAAAGAAATGAGTGAGGTATTGCCCTTTGTACGTGTGTGTGCATATATTGTGCACAAACACACTCTTTCATACACGTCAGAAATACAGTGAATACTTCTGAGAAGCATTAAGAATCCCATGTGGAGTTGGCATTTTGTGTCATTTTGATAGCTATTCAAACTGTGATGTGAATTTCAATCTCTTCCACTTAGTAACATTATTGGGATGTTGTTACCAGGTTGTATTTCTTATTATTTTCTGAAGCCAATAGTATTTTTGTTGGAAATGTTCTTTTTTCTCTTCAATTTTCTCCCCATTGGATAAAACTTCAGGATAAAGAAATTTCAAAAATTAGCCCAATTTCTTTGTTCATGTCAATGTTTTGATTGTTTGCCTAATAGTATATGTAACTCCACTCTTCAGTCCTGTACAACCCCATGTTTGGATGTCTTTCACTGTCCCAATCCCTGGTTTAGAGCTGGACCATTGTTAGTAAGAGCTAATATTCTTAATCTTATTCCTCTTCCCCTCGATTAGGTATGGGTTGGCCTAAACTGGTTTGAAGTCATTTAATGTAAGGTGTGTTAAGTCCATCTTGGAGTTTCCATGTACAGAAAATCAGCATTGTTCATAATGGGACATAAATAATACTATAAATACATAATCGTGATTATTATATGGAGAACCATCCTGACTGCAGAAGATATAAAATTTATGATTTTCCAAAAAGCACAGAAGAATGAGGAAACTGGCCATTGATGGCTATTTCAACCACTAAAACAATGTTTTCTCTGACTTTGGATTTTGTTAGATGACCTGATATTTTTCCATATACTTTAAGGAATTTCTTTCCTTTCATTCAGCCGACCTGGATGTGTTCCCATTATTGGGCTCTGTGATTTCAGCTATTGCATATTTTAATCTCAGTTTACGTTGTGGTTTGTAAATCCTGTCATTTTGGGGGTGCTCTGAATGGAACCCAGTGTCTTGCCCATGCAGAGCAAGCACTCTATTCACCCCTGAGCTACATCCCTGGTCTCATAACTATTACAACATTATTTCCAATGTTCTATTTCCTATGTGTTTAATCACTGTATTTGACATCACTGTGTGCTTTGTCATCAAGAAAGAAACCTTGGAAATATTCCTCTCTCCCTTTCCCTTCCCATACCCTACTGGTGACCAAGTCTCATCGATTCAAATTTCTGCGTATCTCTTAAATTCTGACTCCTTCTGTACCTTCTTCAGCAGTATTCCTTCAAGCCTCAGTCATTCTTTACATGCAGTGTTGCAATAGATGCCAGTCGATCCTCAGCTTCCCATCACTTCCTCCACCAATCCAGTTTCCAAATTGTTTCCAGGAAAAGCTTTATAAAATAAAATTTTGGCATGTCATCTTCCAGTTTAAAATTTATAAGCATTTTCCTGTCCTTTGAGAATAAAGTCTCAAGTCCTTCTCATGACATTTAAATTCTTCTCTTTTCCCTTCTATTCAGCATCTTACTGCAGTCTGCGTACCATGTCCTAATTAGTGAATTTTTAAAAAATCTCTAAATATGACTATTTTATCACAAATAGATGGTTTTTCAATTTGCTCTGTTCATGTATTTTTCTAATTTATAATATTTTTGTATAGCAAATTCTTTTTTATCTTCCATGGTTGTCAAGACTTACCTTTTATATAATTTCTAATCAAACACCCCTTCAAAACCTCAAGTTTTTCTTTATAGGTTTCCACAATGTCATTCCATACCACTTTTGGAGTGTCTAGCAAGACTAAGAGTTTATTTTCTTGTCTGTTTCTTACTACACACTCTGAACTCTTGGGGCTAAGCACCATTTGTCATTTTATTTCTGATATCCTCATTGTGCCTGGTACATAGTAGACAAGCAATGCTTGTTTTCCAATGAATAATAATAATAAAAAAGAATTGCTAATACAGAGATTAAAGGGGAGCTTTATGTGACATCAACTCAGCTTGTGAAAAAGAAAAACATCAGAGAGCTAATTGTTTTTGTTTATAATTGTCTTTGAGATCACACATGGCCAATTTGATGCTTGTTTTGGTGGTTTTGCTTGTTTTTAAGATAGATATTTGAAACACTGCTTTGTGGTTTTACATTGCTATTCTGCTCTGGAATGTATTGCTAAAAACTCAGTTGGATTAAATAAGAATTTAAAACACTAATGAGGAAAACACAACTGAGATCTCATTTTTAACCAACATTAAATATTAATTACTTAATATTAAACAATGAAATTTCTGGTTGACTTCAGGGAAACAATGCAATTTAGAGACAGAGTGACCACAAAAGATGATATTCTATATATTTGGCAGATAAGGTGTAGCAATTATCAGAATGTGGTAGGTCATATGTTAACAAAACACACACACACAGCACTTTAGAATCTCAGACTGGACCCTACAAAATTCCCTTCTCACATATACTCTAAATTCCTTGCTTGCAAAACACCTCTGTTCCACACAGCCAGTCAGGTGTCTGGGCTGAAAAAACACTCCTATCCTGGAGATATACTATTGGGAACATGGGGCCTCAGCAAGAACAACAACACAGAGAGAATGGGAAATTGTACATGGTCTTTGTAACCACAGCTCCAAGCTGACATTCTTCATCTTGATCACCTTTGGTGGCCTACAGTAGTTACATGGCCCTTGTCTCACTGTCAGGGAGCTGGAAACACAGGGAGCAACAGAGTGGTTATTGAGTATTTCCTCTGGCCACAGTCTTCTGGAAACTATATCATAGATGTGGTTATAGTAATCCAGTCTTTCAAAAGTTAGTAAAATTTTTGAGCCATAAGAGAAAGTAAAACACTTTTTTTTTCTTTTCAGTGAACAGGATTACTAGACTCAAGTTTTAGAAGTTCAATATGTATATTGAACTTCTATACATTTATATATATATATTTCTATTAAATTGCATAAAAAGTATTAAATACAATATAGATAAAAATTTAGAAGTTGTTTCAGTATACAACTATGTTTTTAACACAGAAAGGACTGTATTGTCTCAGCGGGCAGAAAGCTCAGGCTTAATTGAAACTGACTTCAGTCCTGGCTATACACTGTTGCTCTCCCAAGGTCGTCAGGGGCTGCCCTGTCTTCCTTTTCCCTTCTCTGCATGAAGTTCTCCTCTATTTGAGCTTTACTTCTTGGAAGGTTCTTGTCACACCGTGTTCTCCATTGTCTGCTATTTCTACACCCTTTCTGCTTTACCCTGTCTCATGCTAGGTGAGGTTATTAGGGGAATCTTATTAGTTAATACATGAGAATCTGGAGGAAGCTTCCCTACTTGATGGTCATTGTATGTGTGTTTGTTATCGTGATGGTTAATCTTGGTTGTCAACTTGACTGGACTGAGAGGTGCCCAGAAGATCATGAAGCCCACTTTGGTGTGTGCTTTCAGAGATGATGGGCGTGTGGGTTGGTAGTCTGATGGGGGAAGACCTAGCTTGAATGTGCATGACCTACATGGAACCAAGAACAGAAGGAGGATTTTGGCATAGGTATCTGTGTTTAACTCCTCTTCAGCAGATGCGTGTGCGTAGGTTTGTGTGTGTGAGTGTGTGTGTGTGTATGGCACCTCAAACTGAATCCTAGTTTTTCAGACTGAGCTACAAACTCAGCCTTTTGTTTTTGAGACAGAATCTTGCTAAATTGCTAACTTGCCCGGGCTGGGCTCTAATTTGTGATCCTTCTTGCTTCAGCCTCCCAAACTGGTGAGATTACAGGCTTGTACCACCACACTGGCTTGGATGTACATATTTACTGCTGCACTCTGTCAGACTTGAGATTCTTCAGCTTTTGAACCAGACTTTTACCAATGACTCTAAAGGAACTTCCACGCCTTCAGCCTCAGACTGGGGGTGCAGGCTCAATCAATATCCCGGGGGTCTAGCTTTCTTGAATTGAGGAGCTACTGGTTTCTCTGGCTCTCCAGCTTGCAGACAGCCATTGTGTGATTATCCAGTCTTTCATTCTGCAAGTCAGTCTAATAAATTCTCTCTTACAATTATATGTATGTTTTATTGGTTCTATTCCTCTGGAGAACCCTGACTAATACAGTTACACAATATTTACCCATCATGCCAGTAAGAATTTTTTAAACAGAATTGCATTAGCTGGATTCCTTTTGAATGCTCAAGTTGTAAATAATTAAAATGTTCCGTAAATTTAGTGATGCGAATGCTGAGGTCTGTGTCATATGCCCAACCTCAGAGAAGGGAGAGATGTGTTTTGATCAGCCCCATTAGACATGCTTAGAACAGTGGATAGAAAAGAGGATTCCTTCAGGGGAAAATGGACCCAAGGAAGACAGAACAAATGCCTACTGTGAATTTCAATAAACACTTGCATGTTTATATGGAATTGCCCTTATGTGTAAATAAGATATACTGATGAATTCTCATTTAAAATACTTTAAAATGTTTTGATACATTGTCATTTAAAATTTAAATGAAATTTATGTCTATGACTGATTTAGATATTTTTCAGAATTTTCATTTAAAATACATCTATGAATATTTTAATACATTTTCATAACTACCAGTTATAATGGAAGTAATTATTCCAAAGTGAGTAGAGTATGCTTTAATCTTTAAATCATGGAGAAATAGGGGTTTTCCCGCTGAAGGAAAAACATTTTTATGATTTCAATATATTTAGTTATTTAATTGAACTATAACTTACTTGTGTAAGTGAATCTCTACTTTTTCTCAAGATGCAAACATTTTACTAGCAGAATTCGTTAAACATTTCTTGTCTTCAGGATCCCTGCCATCCACTTCCCCTCTCCAGTTTGTCCTGCAATGTTTAAACTAAGTGTTCTACTCAGTTTGGGCTATGATAACAATGTATATTGACTGGATGACTTATGAAAAATAGAAATTTCTTTCTCGTATTTCTGGAGACTAAAAGTCTGGGATCAAGGTGCCCTCATAGTTGGTTTGTGGTGAAGACACTTTTCCATGTTGTAAACAGCTGACTTTTCTTTGTATTTTCACATGGCAGGAAGGGGACAGGAGAGCTCTTTGTGGGTGTCCTTCATGAAGGCTTTAAGCCCATTCATGACGGCTTCACCCCATGACCTGCCTACCCATGATGGCCCCACCTCCTGCCTCCTAATACACACTGGAAGCTGGTTTAAACAGGTGAATTTTAGAGGGAATATAAACTTTCAGTCAATAATACTGGGTAAAATGATTATTTAAGTAAGAACTTTGGTTTTTTTATGATGTACATTTTTACTTTTATAAATGAATCATATTAACAAATCACAGTAACATTATTATCGCCCAAGAGCTTTACTATTATGAACTATTTTTAGTAACACTTCTTATAATCACTTGCCCTTATACCCCTGAACCAACTCTCCTATTTTCTGGACATATCAACTGGGTGACCTAAAAATCAATTTGATTCTGACACTAACTACTAAGTCTTACTGTAGACCTCACAGATGAGATGCTCAGTCTTACTCTCTGCCCTGCTTTAGACACCAGTCACAAGTATCAGAGGCCTAAGATGCCACCCTTCTGTCTCATTTGGCCATAGATTTCTCATGATCCCCCTCCTAGGGTTGCTTAACTCTTGGTACAGCTTGTAGAACTCAGAGAAACATTTTGCTTATTATTATTTGTTCATTAGAAAAGATATCATAAAGAATAAAAGTGAATACCCAGATAAAGAGGTACACAGAGAAAGTTCTAGAAGGTTCTCTAGCACGGGAACTTCTGTTCTCTTAGAATTGACATGTGCTACCATTACAGCTCACGATGCATTCCATAGCCAAGAAGTGTGTGAACACCATCATTTATGAACTTTCACTCTGTAAATATAACTGCATATTAACATGTCTGGTGCCTCTCTTCCCTCCCTGGAGATGGGTGTGAGGCTGAAAAGACAAAGCATTGAATCATGGTTTGGACTTTCTAGAGAACAGTTTATATCTTGAATCTGTCTAGGGAACTATGAACACTTGCCTCATTAGGAGAGAAGGCTCTTTTCTTAGTCACAAAATTTCAGGTTATATAGGAGCTCTGTGTCAAATACCAGGGCAAGTTCCAAACATATAATCAAGATACTCCCACCCCCATCACTCAGAATGACAAGAGTATTAGGAGTTCTGTAATAGGAATTGGTGGAAAAGACCAACTATATATTACTTATCATATCACAAGTAGCATGATGAAGAATGGATTATTTGACTAGGTAAGTCAAATATTTAAATATTTGATTTATACTTTCCTGAAGAAACTAGATACAGTTTTAGTTCAAATCTAATTGAATCAGAACTGAGACATGTACATGTTTTTATTTTTTATTTTTTGGATGCTGTACATTATTATTTTATGAACAATTAATTTAAAAGGAATACTTTAAACATATTAGATTACATTTTAGAAAATCTTAAATACACGCATGTATTTGCACACACATATTTAATTAATATACTTATCTATGATAATTATGTTTATAGTCACTTACCTCTTAATCTCTCAGGTATAAAGTGGTCATAAAAGTTCTCTTTTAAAAAAGTTTGACATTTTTGGCTTTTCATGTTATCAATGTTGCAGTGTTTTCATTCCAAAAATATTTATTTAAAATTATATTTAATTAATTTTATAATGTTCCAAAATGATTTCTTATACTGTCTGCCAACATCAAAGGATATTTCCTTAGATTCGAAGTAAATTCTTGGTTCCAAGTAAAATTTTATGCAACTTATTTTAAAGCATTTATGATTTCTGTTTCTGGTCTAACAGATGCTTTTATCTGTTGTTATGTATTAATGTTATTTATGTCTTAATGTTAAACTTTTAGGGATAATTTTCTTTACTGTATCATTTTACAATTATATTTTAATAATTACAATATTCCTTCTAGCATAACTCCCTTCAACTATTTCTATTTCAATTATGCTTTCACTATTTTTATTACCAAAACTTAACTTTTACAGAATAACATTCAAATACAGTAATTGCTTGAAAGCTATTTCTCCACTGGTCATATTCTGATGGAATAAACTACTGACTGGTCTTCCTTACCAGACTGTCTGACTGATTTGTTGTTGTAAGATACTGTAGTAAAGCAATAGCATATTTTCATTTATGACACAGGACCCGCCCGAACCATGGCCCATCTGAGGACTTCCATCCCTCATTCTTATGCTCTTGAAAAGTCTTCCTGGCACAGGAGAGGAGCTTTTGAAATATTTTTCGTGTGAAAGCCACAGAATAGTTCTCATAGAAAGAATTTTCTTAGTGACAGTCAGATTTGTACAACAGAGCAAGAACTCAATTATATTTTCAACATAAGCATGGAAATTTCTGTAAGATAGTACATGTTGATCAAGGAAAATACCCTTTTAATTTTGTGCTTATTGCCTGTGTTTTGGAGCCTAGCAGTTTACAAAAATGGCTATATCCATGACCAAAGAAGCCAATCAGTCCTTAAAATAACATTCTTAGTGTTTAAAAGCTACATTGAGGTCGTACATTTGTTCTTAGAATACGCATAGTAAAGCCTCAGAAAGTGTAAACATCCCCAGGTTCAGAGTTGAGCTTGTAAATCAGGAAGCCAAGTCCTGGCACTGTTTCTGTTCAGGCCAAGCAGGAAACATCACCGCAAGATTTAACATTGACAAGGTCCAGTTCCAGCGCTACTTAACCTGGAATGGAAAAAGAATTAAACAAAAACCCAAAACCTCTTCTGAATAGATTTAGATACCCTCGCCGCCAATGAAACTGCAGCCAGAAAATAGTGTAGGATTTTGTGGAAAGTTGAAGGGGATGCAATCAGGGATTGAGGGGCACTCTAAAGCTGCTTTTAAATAAGTCTGTGGGGTAATCTGGAAACTAGATCCAGCAGCCTAGTTCTGGGTATATTTTAAACCCCAGTTTTAATTTACAACCTGTAATATCGTTTCCTTGGCAATGATTCATAAATCTCCATTTCATCCGGACAACTGCTGCATGATAATGGCGCTTTCTCCGGAGCAGCTTCTATCTCTACTAAGCCTGCTTCTCAGACCACGCTTCCGCTTAGAGAACACCACCCAGTGCCAGCCTTAACAAATGCGTAGCTTTATGGAAAATGTGCTGGTGCTTCACATTGTTATGCAGGCCCATGGTCATTAAAATTTTATCATATAAACCCTGCCGTCTGCATAGAAGGGGAATTGAAAATGTTGGCAAGGGATGATCATATATTTTATCAGAATCTCCTGAAAGGGAAAACCAACATGTTTAGAGCAGGAAGGAACCAAAATAACATTGCCTGTAATTTAAATATAACAAAATGTCAAAAACACTGAAATTGACATTTATCTACTGCGGTTCATTTTCACGTTTCTCTTGAATGTCTCAGTTTCCCAAAGTTGTGTGACAATTTGATCCAGCTGCACATGGTATGATTTTCATGTTTCCCCTGGAAAGCTGATATTAATCAAAGCATGCCACTGAGACCTGAAGGTAAAGGCAGCATGCTATTGATCGCAGTGTTGACTTATCAAAGGCCAGGGAGATTAGTGTGTTTAGACCTTAAAGATTTGAATGGCTGGAGCCTGATTTGACTAGTGTGCTTTAGCTTATGAAAGCAGATAAAATATGAAACAGTAGGGGGAGAAAATCCCACAGTACCTAAAACATTCTCTTCAAAAGCCTATGCATTTTCCCAACAAAATTTCCCTCCTACAAATTGTGTCTGACTACATTTCATTGTGAGCACTTTATGTTTTTCTTTTTTTGATTTAGGACAAACTGTGACTCTACTAGAATACCCATATGGTGTTCCAATTGCAGCCAATGGCATGAGTAATCATTTTGAAAAATGAAAATCTATCAGAGTTTCGAAAATATATAGGAATTGTTCTTTCTTGTCATATTTTAACATTTCATTGTTTGGAACAGTTTCGGTGATTTATGTCTGTAAGTTTTCAAGGTTAAAATCAGAGTATGATCGGATAACTTTTTAAGGACTAAGAAAATCAACCAAGGACAAATGTTAGATTATGTATTAACTGTTCAGTAATTGTATTATTCTTTAAATGATGTCTTATTGTTTGTAAGCAAGCTCTAAGTTGCGTTTGAGAAATAGTAATGGGTTTGCTTTATCTTTTCCTCTTCAGCATTACGGACTGTAGTGGAGGCTGGAGAGGCAATTTCTTGATCATAATCAAGTTAATTAGTCAATGTTTAAATTTACCTGAGGTGTTTTATTATTATTATCTTTCCATGTTCTGCTTAACAAATCAAAACTTTACATACATTTCAATTTAAACTATACACTATCGATACTATTTAAATTTATTATTATAATACTTTATGCATTTCTTTAAACAATTGCTGTTACTGAAGTCTAATACAACTTAATTATAAAAGATTCAGAAGTTAAGAGTTATATTGTGATGAGTAATTATGTGTGTTTCACTTAGAAATGGAAAGCCATTCACCAATTTTGTAAACATAATTCAGCTATATGGAAGTTCTCGGAAAATACAGTAGGAAAAATTGAAATGTGAATAATATATTCATCGATTTATAATATATATTCATATAAATGATACATATATGATATATAAGAACAAATCTTAAGAAGACACTTTGATAAAAGATATACAAACTCTGTCTGATTTGCAGAATTGGGAGATTATATATTATACTTGAAGAGCACGACTGTATCTTGTGTCATACTCCTGGTCAAAAATCTCTTTATAACGAACTGATCAAATTTTTCAGCATACAACTTTATATATACCTTAAGAAGACATTAGAAATTATTTGCTAGTAATTGAACTGGCATTCAATTTTTTATAAGCATTATATAACACAGACATGCGTATAGAGCTACTCATATCTGCAAATATGTCAATATATGCACATGTATGCCAGAAGTCATATGTATACAGGTAGTCATATGTATGTAGTCACCGCTATCACACTGCTATATTTTACTACCATTATATTCATTAAGTTGTCACATAATTCTTTTCTATAGGTTGCAAATATTGCTTTCTGGCACTTACTTGAAAAGTTGTGCAAATTCTGTAAATTCTCAGCAGTGAGATATCACTAAATGTATATTAAATGACATATCTAATGATTTTTCTTTTTGAAAAGGCTAAAATTTTAGAAACAACACTGCAAAAGAAAAATATAAGCCTACCGAATGCCTCAGTATTTTTTTGCCAAAAATGTGATTGTATTTTTCCACTGGCAAGTAAGTGCAATATGAATCTCTATTACAGAGTGTACATTGGTTTATGTTTTGATTTCTTCTTTCATTAACTGAATGTACTAGAAGATTGTCTGTAAAAACCCATTTCACTTATAAAAGGTCCTTTATATGAATGACAAAGGGATGATCGATATGTGGAAAACTTAAAGAACTGGCCTTGGATTGCTACATATATACATGTGTAATATTACATATTATTACATATATGTGTCACCGTTTACTCATGACATGTTTAGTTAGACATCACTCTCTCTTATTTATAAAAATAAAATCACAATCCTTTTGAAGTTTGTAAGTTTAATAGTGATTTTCTTAACAAAATAATTTCAGAGTCTGACTTCTTATGGCCTCTGCTGTCTTCATTGGGTAAATATTTTGATTGCCATTGCTGAATTAGAGTGGATGTTGTGTTCAAAGGACACTGAGTATCCTGCTTCTTGAGGTAACTTGAGGATGATTTCTGGTATTCTAATATTCCACCAATTCTTTATAAGCAATATAATTATTTAGTAACCTCAATCACAGAAAGCAGAGAAGTTGGCAGTTTGTGGGTTTAATAAATCAGTGATATGAGTTCAGTGTTCGTATTCAACATACTTTGAATTTTTTTGGCCTCCCCTCAGGCTCACAATATGCCTGCCGTAGAATCAGCCATCATTCCCTCATTGCATTGTTCCATACAGAAAGAAACATTTTAAGCAACATAGTGTAATTAGCAAAACTTTACATACAATTCCAACTCCTATTTTCTCACAGATTAAATGAGAAAATGCCCTTTCATCACTGTCACATTTCTTTGCCCATTTTCTTTTTCAGTATCACATCTATGACAGATGAACTCAGGCTCTCTCTTAACTTTACACAAATGATTCCCGAACGATAGGGTATTTCTATTCCGTTCCTTTGTTGCTAACTCACCTTGCTTGTCTGGTGCTATTGATTATTTCTATGAGCACTGACTTTTAACTGAAGAGATTCACACCTCTAACCATGGAAATATTTCACTCTCCCACTTCAACATTCAATAAAAAGCTAGAGGTGCAATTTGATGGCATCTAATCACAGTGAAGAAAGGAAGAAATCCCAGTTTTCACTGTGTGAAAGTGACTGGTATGGTCTCCCAATCTGTGCATCTATGTAGAAGGAATATTGCAGAAAGTAGACAGAAAATCAGGTAAGCTGCTTTAGTTATAAGGATTTCCTCAGACCTAATTTGTTTCTCGTTTTTAACCACTCATCACAGAAGTAAAGAGTGCATAGTTTAGAGAAAACTTAACAAGCAGACTAAAATCATAGCCCAATATTAGAATTCAGTGACAGACTTGTAAAGCATAAAAACAATACAGGTCTATCTGCAAATCATAACTGACTGATTGCTTCAAACCAAAGCCCTTGGTGTGTGTAGGAGACCAGCTCTTCAAATCCTTCCCTGGAAGCTTGCAAGAACAACATCAACTTTGTCATACATTAGCTACCATCTTAAATATTGTGCCCTTGATATAACTAATGATATTCATATGTCACAGTTTTGATAAGAATAACAAGTAGACATTTATCCCAATAGTCTATTCATGGGTCTCATTCAATACTGTATTAGTAACATGTAGAATCTCCCTGATTTTCCATTCAAATCTTAGGACATTGAAGAGCATTTTAATATTCATCAGAATTTTCACATGAGTACAAACAACTCTACACTTCCCTGAGTTGGAATTACTTGTTTATTGAATTGTTCTATTGAGACTGAAGTTTTAATTACCAAAGCCACTTAGCACTTGCCCTCATACCTATAATGAGTGTTGGCTTTTCTAATAACATCCATTGCAATCTCATGACTAACCGACAATTCTTGTTGGTGCAAGTGAACCTGCTCTCTCCATGGATGTATACTCCTCTCATTAATACTCATTTAAACATTTTTGGGGAAATTATTTATTCCCTTTGCTTATCATTGACAGATTTCTGCACCATCAAATGGAATCTAAGTGCAAGTTCAGAATGATGTGTTTTTTTGATAGGCAGAGTTTAAAAAAAAAAAAAAACTCTCTTAGCACTGTAATAATGAGTCACATACAAAATAAACATTTCTGAATCTTTAAAAAGTGCATTAACCAAGCAAATGGTTCAGACATTAGTAATGGAAAAGCAAATCAAAATATTCAAACAAAAGAAGTCTGATACATTGCAGCAGTATATTATAAACAGAGACTAATGGACATTTGGGAGGGTTGTGTTATGTGATTGTAGGCAGGAAAAGAGTGAAGAATTCTGTAAGAATTTATTACTGCAAATTGTAGCAAATATAGGTAATTTTTAACTTCATTATAGATACATATATTTTAATTTTCAGAAATAACTTGTTTTCTTGTCTGTTTGCTCATTACAAAAATTATGGATGTTTCAACTGTAGATTATACTGCAGTTTCATTATTGGTTCTTTTCTTAACACCTGCTTTCAAAGTTGTTTATGGCTGGGAAAAGTGAGGCGGCATTACAGCTATCTCAAAGCTTTCTAAAAATGGTTCAATTTTTCACTCATTTATGCTTTGAATACAAAGTTAGTTTGAAGCAAGGATTCTTTTTCTTTATTTTACTCTCAAAATGTCACGTCTAAAACTATAGCATATAATTACAGGGCTAGTTATTCTAAGTTTCCTGCATCAGTATACTAGGAGTAAGAATACATTACTGCTAGTGCCTTGTTTAAAGTACTAAATAAAATAATTTTAGTAATTAGGCATTTTAGATCTTCTTATACCTATTCGTATTTATTTAGTATGAAAATGAGAAAAGTAGTTTGCTAAGTCATAAAGTAATGCCTTTATTCAACAATGGGAGAAGAGCGAAGTGAGAATTTAAATACATCTAGTGAGAAACTTGCATCCTTGAAAGTAGAGATGTGTGTTAGCCAGCTTTCCATCCCTATAACATACACCTGAGACAATCAGCTTATAAAAAGAAAATATTTATTGGGGCTTACAGTTTTGGAGTAGTGAAGGATCAGTGGGCCATGTGCTTTTGGTTTGGGGTGAGGCAACACCTAATGATGGGAGCACACGGTAGGGGAAAATTACTTACTTCAGCCTGGCCACAAATACATAGTATGGGATGTGAGGTTAAGAGTCTCACTATTCCTTGCAAAGCCACATCTTCAATGCCGTAAAGACCTCCCACTAGGCATGCAACACCTCTCAGTAGTGCCCCTCAGAGTACCAAACCTTTAACACATGGACCTTTCGGGAACACTGAAGACTCAAACTACAGCAAGGTGTTAAGAGGATATAAAAACCAAACTGCTGGGGCTGGAGATTTAGCTCAGTGGTTAAGGTGCTTGCCTTGCAAGCACAGGCCCTGAGCTTGACCCCCAGCACCAAAAAAACCCAAAAAAACACCAAAAAAAAAAAAAAAAAAAAAAAAAACAAAAACAAAAACAAACTGTTCTTTTTAGAATGAGAAGGACAGAAAGCATCCCTGGCAGTTGTATATTCTTCAACTCAATGGAAGCTACCTACAGTAGGAAATAGTGCTGCGTCTTGTGAGACTTTTCCAAGTATCAGGAATTGCTAGGACAAATACTGTCTCCCACCATGCTCATTTGTACACATTGGCAGTGTTTTACTATTGGTCTAGATTATAGTTCCAGAGCAGGGGAAGCCTGGCATTACATTTCTTTACCTTCTCCTTTGTGGTAACAATGTGGTCTCTTTCTGATAATGGAATCAAACAGCCAGCAAAAGATAAGTGGCTTAAATATTTTGATGCTGTGCTTCTTCCAATGTTTTTGCTAATTTTTATAATGATTTTGACAAGATGATAAAGGGTTCAGAATTGTTTCAATGCATTATTAAATTGAGAGAGTTACTTGGAAAGAATAAGAAGATACTGGTGAAAAATAAATTTAAAATCTTTGAATTTGGGAGCAGAAAAAGGGAGAGTAACGAGTGGTTGCATTAAGTGAGAATTATTATTTATGTTTAAATATTCTTGCCAGAATATTGATGTGTTTTCCTGATGGAAAAAAGTGATGAGTAAGTATAGTTCCGTAATGCATATTGATCATTCTAAAGCACATTGCAAGCTAAAAGGCAAAGCAACTTAGTCAAGGCTCTTAAAACACATCCAGGGAATTGTGCCAGTAAAGGAAGCTGCTTTCTAGGGAATGCAGGGATGTATTAGCTTTTGAATGAACAGTTAACCACCAGAGAGCTCTTTTTAGAAGAGATGGGAAAGGAAAAAAAAAAACAAATAAAAACAAACATATATTAAAAAAATAATTTACCATTATTGGAGATAAGACCTGAATGAAAGTTGATGTATGATATTTTAAAGAACAAAAAAATTAGAATCAAGTACTTGAAAAGACTAATAATATTTTAAATTGACTATTATGTATTTCTTATGCATCTTGGTTTGCATAACTTTTTGCATAAAAGACTCAAGTAAGAACGAACTGTAAGATATCACTTACCCCTGTTTCTGCTCCTTTTTTGGTGAGAAAAAATTAAAATAGTTTTTTAAAGTATTTTATCAAAATTATATTTTCATCTGCCTTGGCTAGCAATTATGAGTTTCTTGACAGCAGATCACTCTTTTTCCTCATTTATTTCTGGCAGAGTCAATGTTTAAGTCCAAATATTTACTGAGTACATTAACAAATTGGGTGCAACATATTAAGAGAGTTATTTAAAATTACGGAGGTCCTACAGGTTATATTTAGAAGCTAACTTGATTTCAGACCAATTCGATTTTACCAGAATTACTTTTCTGATACGATTTAACTCTAGTAATCTATGTTAAGTTAATAAAGAGCAAGGCTCTTTGAGGATGCCAAAATATGTCTAGCTCTACTGTTTGTATTTGGGAGTAATCCATCAAAATTAAGACATCTTTTATGCTATCATGTCAGTGCGTACCTTATATATACACAGGATATTTAAATAATACTTACATGTAGAACAGTAATGTGTATTAGAAAAGGATTAGTAGAAAATGTATTCATAAGGAAAGTTTAAGAAAAGAAGTCTAAATAAGGCAGTCTATAAGCCTTGGGTTATTTAGCTTTTAATTGTCAAATATCTTTATCTTTTTCTCTAAATGTGCACAATTTAGAAACAGAATCATTACATGTAAATTATGTTTAGCTGTTTAAAATGTAGGGTAACCGTCACAAAAATATGTTTATTAGTTCTTAAAAGGACATAAATACAAAAGGAAGTACAAACACAAAAGTAGTTACAAAGTGAAAATCCAAATAATTACATATGTACCATTATATATATGTGTGTGTGTATCTGTGTGCATGTCTTGAGTGTGTATGCTTTAACCTTACTTCATTTTAGAAACTTCTGAAATAAATTTATTGAGCTGTAATTGACATTGAATAAAATGTGATCTGATATGTTCTAACATATGGATATTTTTGTGGCACTATCACTACAATCAAATTATTAGGCATATTACAACCAACAAAAGTTTATTCACGTTTTCCCAGCTACTCTTTCTCACTTCTCCCCAGTAATTTTTAATTTATACTTTTGCAAGCGGAATGGTTTTTAATTTATCATATAGTAGATACTGAACAAATGGAAATTAAGCAAATCAACGTTTAGTTCATGGTCCAAAACTATTCTTTTAGAGAGGATAATTTACCTAATTTTTGATGTCAGCGGCATGGCCATACTCGTAGGCTTTTGGTTGTACTCCTTAGGCTGGAGAGAAAAGAAAGATAAAGGGGAGTCCTGAATAGCAACAGGAAAAAAAAAAATAGCAACAGGAGCTCTTGAGCACTCATTGAAGGGAAAGGAAACACACTCGTATTACTTTTTCTGAGACAATACACAAATTATAGTAGAAAGGACTTGTTTAGTGTTTCATTCCTTCTGACCAACGTTTTAATAAGGAGTGCAACAAGTAGCCTGGCTTTTCACAGGAGAATTTAGTGAAAACATACTACAACATTTTCACCCATTCATTTAGAAGGAAGAAAATATTAGAATATGGTAGCACAAGTGTACTTTTCTCGAACAAGAAAACAAGCATATGCACATGCACACACAGATATATACAGCTATTTGTTTCTCATTTTACTGATATAAAAATACCTAGCTCATGACTTACGAATAATATCATATATTTTCTTGTAAATTGCATATAACCAATTGACTTTTACAGAATATTTTTGTTAACTGGCAGTAAAGGAAAAATGAGTATACTTACGGGCTGCATGTTGGTTAATATTATCATTTAAATTAGTAAATAAAACAGAGCTAAAACAATGAAGGTCTATTTCGGAACTTCACACATTCATCAATAGTGTGAGTACGTCTTCCTTTAATCAGATAATAATTTTAAAATATTGGAAGAGTATTTTATCAGCTTATTTCTACAATTTGCAATGTAGTAACTACAGATGTGGCATAGTCTTAAATTCATTCTGTATGGTTAGTATTTTTTCTGTCAGTGTTTTCAATCTGACATGTAATGTTTGTCATATTGTTTTAAAGGCCAATTTCAGCCCATGTGTTAGCACTGAGTGTGGGATGCACATAGCAGATCAAAGTAGTCATACCATAAAGATGCCACGGATAGGGAAAAAAAAAAAAAAACCCTCAAGAGCATGGACAAAAGTAAAAGAAATAAAACTTACTAAATTATAAATTTGCATACAGTAGTTTTCATAACAGCTACATTTAATAAATGACTCAAAACATTTCTGAAAATTTAACATTTATTTATTGCAACACTACTTACTCCATTCCCCATAGAGTTCCTCACATCTGAATGGAGAAAGTGCACCCAATAGCCAGTGAATATTACAGCAGGTATGCAGCTCCAAGATGAGGTCTCGCTGTTTAGAGATCATCTGTTTTTGGTTGATTTTTGCTAATGTAATTTTACAATTTCAGTAGATTCTAGAGTTTTACATATTTTGCTCTAAACCACCAAGTGTTTTCCCATTGTCTGTTTAAATTAGAACACACTGATTTAAGCAAACGCCCTAATCAACTTCTGCTGGCTTTCTGGTAAAGAATGTAGAGTATGTAAGAAATGCAAGGAAAAAAATGGAAACAAAGCTTTTGTAAAGGGGTGAGAGGAGGGGAATGGGAAGAAAAGAAGCAACAAGATATGTCATGTACAGGTACAAATCCCCTATGATGAATGTTATCACTATATACATCTAAAATGTACCATTAAAATAAAAAATCAAACAAACAAACAAAAAGAATGTAGAATAGCCCACAAGCACACAGAGGCATGCAGGGTTCACTTCTTGGGGTACTGAGGCATGAAAAGCAAGTATGGCAACCAGAGGTACTACTCTTGTTACTACTTCTCAGATTTCTCTCACTCTTTTCCTTCCTTCCTTTTTTTTTTCTCTTCCAGAAGAACACCTTATAAAATAGAACATCTTAAAGTATAGTCTGATCTGTTATTAAAATAATGTAATGAATTTTCTCTTTAAATACTCTTCCTGGTAGTCTTTGTTTAAAATTACATTTAAATATGTGTTCCCTCTTCTCCAATTTGTTTGTTTTTAGTTGTTTCTCAACTATTTAAGTATTTTCCTCCACTTTTGAGTGTTTGTAGTCATGGCAACAACCTGTGGGTTAGCCATAGGGAGACTCTATCCCGGAGCTTTGGAAAGGCTGGTCAAACGCAGGAAATATGTATTGATTCAGAACTTTGAGAGTGTCCATTTATTTGTCTAGTTTTTGATCCAAATCGAGAGTTATTTACTATGTTTGCTCCCCTTCAGGAAAACTCTCTTTTATTTACTTGTTTTAAATCCTTGACTTTATTATTAGGCGTCACTTCGAGTATTAAAAAAAAAATACTTCAAAAATATGCCTATATCATGTGCTTTTCTTTACCTGAAAGCTGATCATGTTAGCATATATAGATGCAGTTTTATTACAGGATTTCTGGTATGTCTTTGATGTTCTGAAATTCTGTAACACGGGATGAAAATGTAATTGGTTTCTTTTATGAGTAAGGAAAAGCAAATGAGGGTGGAGAAGAAAACAAGCAGCATGGGGACTAGAGCACTAATTTGGAACAGGTGTTAATCATATTGAAGTAAATAAGTAGTATAACTGTAAACAAATGATCTTCTAAAAGAAATGCTCTAGGCTAAAAAGGTTAAAAGAAAGGTCTGCTATGACAGCCTCCCTAAACCCCTCACTAAAAAAAAAGAAATGTTACTGTAAAACACACGTTTCAAAGTGGTTAAAAGTGGTTGGTTGGAAATAAGAACTGAAAGAGAAAACTGCACTGCAGTGATTGGCTTGATTTGGTGAATAAATTGCTATTTTCAGATTCAATTTGTGTCAATAGGCAAATGTCTGTACACCTGCAGAAGCTGTCACACTGCATATCCAGGGCTCCGACACAGCCAATCTCAGACCGTCGGCTCGCCGTTTGACGGTAATCGCAGCTCCGTTCTTGAAGCCTCAGCACAGAAGAGGAGCCTTTGATGTCTAATCCTCAAGCAACACTTTTCTTCCTCTAATGGAAAGAACTCCACGATTTGTAAATTTAGAGAGTATCACAGAAAATTCTGTCTCTTTGTTTTTCAAACAGCTGAGGGTGTTGAATTGCTAGGAAGATTGTTCTTTATTAGATGTGACTGAACACTGTAAGTGCAAGACACTTTTTCCTTTAAAAAAAGGAAAGAAATTATGGTTTGGTTATTTAAAACGTCTAGCGTAGCAGGTTGCGTTTGGTAGGTATTCGTGAAAGTAATGCACAGTTCCTGTCTAAGAACAAAAGTAGTGAAGTAATTTTACGTATTTCTCACCTTGCAGGAGTGAGGGTTGTGGCACACTAACTTAGTCTTCGGAGGGTTTGAGTCAACACATAAGTCCCTAATTAAAAGACCATCTCCTTGTCTTCCCTAGCATCTAGGTGCTGGCAATTCTTATCAAATGAAGAAATCTTCCATTTTAAATTCCCAGTACACAGAAATTAATTTCTTTATATTTTTCTAACATTTCACATGATGAATATTTAAAAATCCAAGTGATATACTATATACACATAGACTTATAATGTATACATAATGCGATAATGTATTATAATGTTTTATAATGTGATATATATACACATGGGTATGTATATTATATATGCATATATAGTGAACAAATTTTTTTCATTGAGGATGTTATTATGAATATCTAAAATGTACCAATAAAACTTTTAAAAATGACATTACCATTAGTATAAAATGTCACCTGTGTATTCTTAGTACATTTATAGACACGTGAATTTTAAACCCAGAGGTATGAGAAGGAAAATATGTAATTTATTTCAATGATACTTTTCTAGTATCAAAAACTTTTATGGGTACTTGAATAAAATAAAGCTATAATACTTGTCATATAAGTATGCTTTCAAGTATTTAATGATTTCTTTTTTCCCTGTTACATTCACTTATTAAATATTTGTGAGTGCCTGGTGCTCAGGTACTGTGGTAGGTGAGAGAGGTGCAACTGTGAGTGGTATTTGCAGAATTCCACTTAGTCTTGTAAAGAGGGCTTACGGGTAGAGCAAAATGTTATTCTTCTCTGCTAGTTGTTGTACAGTATAACAATGTAAAATGAGCAGTTGTCTCTTTGCTTCTTGAATTTGAAACTTGACTAGGTCAGCATTTTAGAATGAGTTATACACTGAATGACAAGAAATGTAAAGGGAGACGGAAGCTGTTGAAGAAGGATATGTTTGTATTATTTCACACAGAGAAAGAAAAACGAAGATGATAGAAATGTCAAATTATGATACGTATACTATAAAGAAATTTGTATTTGATCATACATGTTCTTTGAATGGTCTCAGGTTTACCTCGATTTACTCATTCGTATTTTCATTGGTGTTTTAACTACTGGTAGAGATTTCATATGTTCAGATTTTGTAGTTTCAAAGTGCTGTATAAAAGTATACCATAGTTCCATATGATTTAGGTGAACAGATAACAGATTCATAATCTTGTTTAGACGAAACACATTGTTATTGGTGTTAGGGTTATTCTATTCTCATTACTCTACCTATAATACATTACGGCAGGATGGATTGATTTATTTGACCTTTTGTCAGATATTTGCTTATTGACTAAAATCTATGTGGCATTTTTCCCTCTGGCAATTTAGATAGTGTAGAAAAGAAACATGCCAACTACATATTTTGCTGCTTTGACTTTTCCAGCTGCTTTCCTGCTGGGCAGTCTGTTCCCGAATTTTCGTTTATGCTTTGCAATCAATTGTGAAAGAAGGGAATACCTGTACCTTCTGTGCTGTTCTGGGGATAGTTTTTCCTGAGTTCAGCCCTCTCTGACTCAGAGTTCACTTGTCTATTAATCCAGAAAGAAATGAATATTGCTTGGGTTGCTAGAAATTCAATCAAGCTTTACTTGAGCATTGAATCCAAAGATAATTTTACTTGTCAATATCCTCCAGTTTCTGTGGAGCTGCAACTTGTCAATGGCTGGTAAGAGCCGGCAGATGGTTGTATGCGTTGGCATTAGTCGCACATGATATAGCACAGGCAAACTGGAATAAGCGAGTGTCACACAATCAAATACAAGCCTAGTATTTTTTTTCCTTATTTTTGTCCTGTAGTTTTTTTTCCCCTACAGATATATGTGGTTCTTACATTTCAGAAAAAGAAAACATACAATTACCCACAAGTTAAATATTATATATGAAATACATATAAAATCTGTTCATAAAATATGCTGACATATATTTATAATGAAATATGAAATATATAGAAAGTCAGAGAGTTGTTTGCAGAAAAATTATATAAACCATTAAGTTTCTCAAACATAAAAAAAAGTTGTGTATAGTTAAAGAATTCTTAATGTGTGAAATGAAGAATTTTGCCAACACAGTAAATCATGAGAGAAAAGCGTCCTCTCCGAGATTTATACAGACACGCCTTTGTCCCAGCTAACAGGCCGATAATGGAAACACCTGGTTCCCTGTTCTGGGATTGTGCCTGGTCATCCCTTCTCCAACTCTGAAGCGTCCCTCTCTCCTGTCCAGGACTTTCTTGCTACTTCCTCTCTATCTTTCAGATACTCTCCATCGCTGTCCACTTTAAAGTCTCCATTACCTTCTACCATTCTCTGAAGCTGATTTTTACTCCTTAAGTATTTACCCAGAACCTAATAAAAACAAGATTATGTTTAGATCCTGGGAATACGTTAGTGAAAGAATGCGTCACCTTTTTTTCCACTGAAACATTACAATAAAAATCAGTAAATTATAAACAAGGAGCACTGATAGAAGATATTAAGGAAATCCTCCTAGGCAACTATTTGAACTGGCATTTTAAAAAGGACAGGAAGATTCTCATGAGAATTTTCTGAAGTAGGGCATTTTAAGAAAAGGAAAATAAAACATGTAAGAAGATGACAGTGTGGATAATGAGGCTGTTCAAGGAGTCGCAATTATATTAGTGGCAGTTGAGGTAAAAGAGAAAACTCAGTAGGTCAGTTGGCAGTGGTAGTTATAAGAATGATTGTGTGAAGTCCTAAGATCAGAAATGATCTTCTTAGTCAAATAAGTTAAATTTAAGTTTATAATGGTTGTTTTGAGCAGGAGCAGAGAATGCCATAGTCATATTGAAATTTCAGAAAGAAAATTAATTATCGGTATGCAGAATCTCTTATTGGGAAGAAAGGCAGAGACTAGAACAAGTGGCGTTACAATGACTGAGCAGGGAATGAGGGAGTGAAGGTACTTAGGAGTGAACACTATTCTTATGTGGACCCTGAGTACTTACAGAGCAAAAATAAGAAGGAAGGATCTAGGAGAGGGGAGGCAATACATGCTGAGTGTCCCCACAGCCCCTACCTACCCTTCAGCACATCACGAATTCATCGGGTCCCTCATTGTAGCAACCCTTAAGAATGGCCGAAGAAACTAACACTGCAGAAACCCACTTCACTTTCCCAGTATAATACATTGAAGAAAATGTCCAAATGGGAAAGGGAACAAGGGAGGGGAAAGGAACAGAGGGACAAGAGAAATAAGAAATGGAAGGAAAAAATGGAAACAAAGCTTTTGTAAATAGAAAGGGAGGAGGGGATGAGGGGAGGGGAAGGGGAAAAAAAGAAGCAACAAGATATGTCATGTACAGGTACAAATCTCTTATGATGAATGTTATCACTATGTACATCTAAAATGTACCATTAAAATAAAATTTAAAAAATAAAAAAAAAAAAGAAAAAAGAAACCCATTTCAGAAACCCACTCAAACGAAGGGGCCGAGTGAGGAGACATAGATGGTGGCCATTATTGAGATAAGATGATTCAGTTTTTTTGTTTATTTCATTTTGGGAGTTTCATAGGAAAATTTGCCCCATTTATTTATTAACTCATTATTTCCTCGTTCTTTCCATAGTCATAGTAAGTCATCTATTTTATTTGCTTCTTTGAAAAGCTATTTGAATATCTCATTTTTTACTAATTTTACCCATTTATGGCTTTTACTAACTACATTGGAAGTTTACTTAAAACCCTGATGATTTTATTTACCCAATATAACTTTTCTTACTTCAAACATAATCTACATATAATTAGCAATAGTCAACATTTGCTGGATCAATTTGTGAGGCCTTTAGCTATCAGAAGAGGTGTATGGGATGGCATATTTCATGTTACTGATAGTACATTGGTTTATACCACTAAAAGTTTGTGAAACCAAAAAATAAATATAACAGCAAAATGTTGGATAGCTATTAAACAAGGAGGGGATATACAAATGTGTCTATGTCCAAATATTTGTTCTTAAGTCCTGTTGAGGTGTGTGTTTTGGGGTTTTAAATGTTATTTTTACTCACTCAGACCATTTGTTTTGAATTTGTATCTAACTTCTGTGGTATCTATCTGAGAAAATTGGGTTTTAGTTTTTCTCTTTGTATTACAAACTTGTTTTGACATTTTTGTCCCCTCTTTGCCACTGTGATAAATCCATGCACACTAAAATTTTACTCCCAGTACCCAAAATATACTTGTGGGATACATTCTAAGGACCCTAGTGAGTGTTTTGAACAGCAAATATATACTGTGTTCTTTCCTATACATAAAGAGTAATTAATAAATTAGGGACCATAAGAGATTAACAATGGCCAATAAAATATAATCAATATAACAATATAATGTGAAATGTCAGTGTGCTCTGTCTCTCTCTCTCTCTCTCTTTCTCTTTCACTTTTCTTTCTCATCCTAATTTAATGTATATATTTTCATACTAGCTCTGTCTATGGGTAACCAACAATGGAAAATGCAATTTGGATGGGGAGTGACTAGTGTTCTCATAAACTATGTATAGTAATGATTTTCTTAAATTCCTCGGAACTTTGTTACTAGTTTTGTAGGAAGTTAGCACAATATTATCAGTTTATCTTTGGGTTATATTCAAATTCTAAAAATATTAAAACAATAAAATGTTTAAAATATGATTTCTCTGATAACCCTTTCATAATTAAACATAAATTAAAAATAGATTTCATTAGGAAACTCGGTATCATGGTAACAGGTGGATACCTCTCCTTTGCCCCTCGTGGTGCCCATCTGCTGCTACCCATCTGCCTTATCCTGGTAAAAGAGGGGTACACTGAAGTGTAAGGGAACATGAATGTGTGTAAATTGCTTAGAAAGCAAGATTTATTTAGATTCCCAAAAACTATGGTACAATTTACTTAAACTGAAAACCCATTTAGAGTGAAACTGAATGAGCTTTCAGAAATATAAAATGCATTGCATTGTTTCAATTGCACTTTTGGTTTGTACTAAGCTCCTATTTTGGAGCAAAGTTAACTTATGAAATCAAATTGAACAGTACTCTGTTTCTGTTCAACAGATCACTCTTCTCCCCAAATGAAATCATTCTACTTCTCTTAACATTAGAGGACTGGATTTGGCGAGCTTTGTCTGCTCTCTCTGTGATTCACACTCACCCGTGTATCAGCAGCTTCTTCATATGCTAAGGCTGGCTATTTCAATAGTATCCACATTGTTAAGTTCAGAAGTATTGGAGGTTGTACATTGATTGTATTGCCCTTCTGAGAGTGCTAGAAATGCTCTCAGAGGACAGAAAAATGCCTAGTAGAAAATATCATTGAGCACTTAATGGGTGCCCTTGGGTCCTATGGAGTAGGTGCTATTATTGAAAAAGACTGCAGTGTAGTAAGTACATTCCGAACACTTATATAGAGAATTTTCACGTAGAACCTATACACAAATGTAATACTGTGAAAGAACAAATGCTTTTATATTGAATCAGTATTTTATACGAGACTATTGCTAAAATATTAGCTATGAAACAAATCAAATGTACTTATATTCTGATTTTGATAAGTAGTAACTTTGGTGATGTAATGGGTCAGTGAACTATTGGAGAGAATATGGGGAAAGTACAAATAAAATTTACTGGATTGAGACCAAATCTCATTTTCAAGAAGTTCATTGCCGAGCTCTATAGGAGACTTGTCTGATTGTAAAGCTTGAGGTAAATTGGCAAGACGATGAGGAAAATGACACAATAACTTCCTCTGTACAGAGGCTTTGAGCCAATGCATTTATTTGTGAATCCAATTTATCAAATTCATCTCTTAAATTATATAGTCTGCTTTTCCTGAGTAGCTCAAATTGTTTTACAGACATTATCTCATTTGTCCTCATAAAGAGATGGGAAGTTGCTATTGAACGGATGCTTCATGGAGTGAATATGTTAATGAATGGAAATTTAAAGTAAGTGTTTTTAATCCCTGGTGTATCACCCATTGGTTTTGTGACAGTGATAAGTAAGTTAACCTCTATTAGTCTTATTTTTTTTAAACCATGGAGAAATACTCATCATTTCACTTAATATCATAGGGAGTATTAGAAGTCATGCAGATTCTCAAGACAATTCTTGAAATTCTTTAGAACAAAAGACAAGCTCTGAATTTTAATCAATTTATGGCTACACTAAAGCATGCTTTAGTATTGAACTAACCTTGTCAAAAGACAAAGTATGCTTGTAGTATATCCCACTCATGTGAACTATGAAAAATACATGTTAAAATATTAACTGATGCTCCAAATATTTACAAGGAATTTCACTGTCGTAAGAACAGTGACATGAATTATATCATTACAGCCTTTCAGGAATTCTAATCTAACCAGAGGGACAGACATGCAAAAGACATAATGAAACAAGGAGTTGAGATCTATAACCACTGCCATGAAAAATAAGCTACACCATTACGGATGCAGGAAAGAGTAATTCTGCTTGGGTGGAATAAATAGAACAATTATGCCGGAAGCATCCTTAGAAAAAAATCTGGGGCCAAAATGCATAGGACTTGAATAGCAAATGAAAAGTTAATCCTGAAAAGATAACATAACATCAAAGCTGTTAAGCTTCTAGAATGTGATCAGTACGTATATGTTTAACTTATTCTATGTATTGAAAGATAACTGTGAAGATGTTAAAAAAAAAAAGAGACTAGAAACGTGTTAAGAAATAGCAGCAAAGAAAGATAAACCTAATATGATATGATGATTTCTAAGCTGAAGGACTGGACAGATGTTGAAACCATCGAACAAATGCAAAAATACAAAAAGCAGGAAAGAATAACTTATGAACCGTAATTTTTGTAAGTTGTCTCATATTCTTCTGTATCCTACATCCTAATTTTCATTTAAAAGGTAAACCTCATTTTTAAACTCTATCCAACTTGATAGTTTCATGCTTTCGAATCACAGTGAGCCGTGGAGGCCAGTGTGACTGTCCGAGGAGAGTAGAGGGAGGGAGAACACGAGATTGAGGACTAAATCCAAATAAAGTTTAAGCGACAGTCCCCCAAAATAGTGACCAAGAAGATACCAGGAGAAGGTGGGAAATGATGAGTCAAAAGTGGACAATATTAAGCAAACTTTAGAAGAAAATCTCAACAAGTAAGTGGCATATTGTTAAATGTGAAGTCGCGGAAGTTTGATTGGAATCAAAACTCATTTTAGAGGACAGTAATCCCCTTTGGAATTGATAACGACAAATTAACTGTGGAGTTGATGGCAATGGTTATGTTATAGTAAAATGAAAATAACAGTAGACAATTCAAGATTTTTGGAATGTAAGAAAAGAAGAGAAGGTACAGCTTCTTGAAGATGTGTAAAGGTCACAAGAGGTCTTTGAGCACACAGGGTATTTTATCATACTAACAACCTCAGGATGGTGGATAGAGGCAAAGGAAATTTTGAAAAGAGAACATTGCATTCTTAGAGAAAAACTGCAAGAAATAGGAAAGGCATGGGATCAAAAGCACAGTTCGAAACTAATTGAACCACTTCTTCCCACAGGACTGAAAAGAAGTTGTGCAGTAGTGGTATAGAAATAGGTTGCCTGCTGAAAGGTTGATTATCTTTGTGTGGGAGAGTTGGGAATTTGAGTACAGTGGTTGTAGTCTAGAAGCTTGTTAAAGAAAATGAGAAAGGAAGCCAAGTAGATGTGATTAAGAGTGCTGGGTAGCACTGAGACAAAAGCAGTGATATTCTCAAGGGAAATTCAGACTTCAGGTAAGCAGAGCAATAGAGGGAGAGAATGTTCTGGGAGAGAAAACTGAGGCCGTCCTTGAATGAAAAAGTGAATAAAAGTTCTAGAGAACACAGTCAACCTAGAAAAGACTCTGCATATAAAGGCAAGAAAGATTGCTACACGGAACAACACATTGTCTACCTGTGGCAATTCCTACTTTTACAAATGACTAGATTTTTGTTTCTAAAGAAAGGACATCAATATAAGAAAATGTTATTTTCAGTTAGCCTCAGAACAGCTGTTTGGGTTCAGTATATTCTAGCAAGAAACAAAAAGTATGTGCTAAAAGTTTGTATTAGTATCACTTTATATCTTTCTTTTAAATGGGACACATAAAGTGCTTAGATTCAATGAAAATAAAGGGGTTAGATAGTTCCAACTGGTTTCAGATTTGAACAGAACCATATGTATTTTGGTCTGAACTCTAAGCCCTCAAATCAGAAGGAAATGAATATTTCTGAAGAACAAGTAGGTAGAGCTAAAATTAGTATGGTATCCAGGGCACTGGGGTGTACTGACAATCTGCCTGCAAGCATGAGGTCCAAAAACCATTTGCCTCATGATGATAACAATGTCCTTAGTGACTTTGGTCCACTTTCATGGCCTTTCCTTTCTTAGTGGCCTGGCTACCTTGACTTTTTCATAGTCATTTTCAATATTCTTATATTTTAAACCTGTTATTTTCTCCAATTCAATACAGTTTGTATGCCAATACATCATTTATCCTCCTTAAACTCCTTTTTCCTTTTATTATCCGTGTATATCATTAAAGGACAACAAATCAGAGATGAGTGAGTCCAACATTTGAGGAATGATCATGGAGTGTGCAAGTCTTTGTATAAATCATAGACTATAGGATCAATATATGAGTTTTGATGATTTTTAACTAATATACTTTGTTCTAATTTTAGTATAAAATCTAAAAACCTTGATCTATATTAGACTGTAGGCAGTTCAGACCTCAAGACAAAAACAGGAATGTGGGGGAACAATTATGTATTATTTTTTATGGTACATTCATCAATAAAACCACATTTTTAAATAGCATTTGATTTTGAGGGAGAAAATTTTTAGGCTACAAATTTAACAAAAAGGGGACTAGAAAAGTATGATCCGTATCTTAGGAGGGAAATATAGGCATTTGTGAATGTGTACATCTGGATGCACCTGCATGACTGTGTTATATGTAAAGCAAGCATGTGTTCAGGAAATACCTGGGAGAAGTACAATAGAATTTTAGCACTGGTTATTTCCAAGAGTCGATTTCATGGATGATTTATGTTTTCCTAATATATTCACTTAGATATACTAAAATATGTACAGTAACTATTGCTCACTTTTCTCATCATAGAATTGCTATTAATAAAAAAAAAAACACTTAGATGATCACAACCATAATTTTGTTGTGCCACAATTTTCATGGCACACTCATACTTTTGACATATTGTCTATTTCTTAAAAGAATATGGTGACTTCAAGTAGTAATTGGCCCTAATTATCTCCTCCGGGACTAGGAAGTGTGCCATTTTTTTTTTTTTTTAGTTCTTTTGCCATGACACATAATGCCAGAAAATTCATACCGAGGTCCTCTACAATTGATCGATGTGGCTTTTTGTGATATAATAACATTTCAGAATATTCACTACACATTGTAGTGCTTTAATCATTTTTTATTAAAATGGAAGTGTTTTTCTATTTTGAGTGTTTTAGCATTAATCACTTGACTTAGTTAAGGAGGGGTGTGAGGAACCATCACCATTATGGGGGCAGGAGTTGAATGAATCAGAGGTTGTCTCTGCTGTTCATGAGACGGAAACAATGTGATTCACTAACCATTCAATTTATTTGTAGTCTTCCTGTTCATTAGTCCATGAATAGTATTAACTGGGTGAAACAATGATTCAGAATTTTCTTATCAGTGTTCATTCAGCAGGAGAAATCTTGAGGTCCCATGGTTTATTTTGCTTTTTTCTTTCTTGCTTGCATCAATGGTAAATTACAAAAAGTAATTATACTGTTGGTAATAACTTGCTTGTTGTACCTTGAAAGAGAATATAACTCATTATAGAAAACCTGATGGCCAGGTATATTATTATTCTATCTCTCTTTGGCTAATGCTTACCCAGGAACACACATACACACAAACACACTACCAGATATTTATGCACCTTTTTGCCAACATAGTTACAGCATAACTCTTTAAATCTCATAGTCAACAACAAGCAACTATTACAAGAAGTACTATTAGTGAGGTAAGAGTTATGGAAACCCAAATGTAGGCCAGGTGCTGTAAAAGATGATATTTATGAATTATATGATATATATTATCATATATATCATATATATCATATATCATGAATTATATTATATATTATATTATGAATGATATTCATTATTGGTGATGGCTTTCAATATTCATTTGTTAATATTTATAGTATGTCACCATTTATTTTATAACTTTCTAAATGGGTGAAATTCATTTCATATCTAATAGCTTAATATTCTATCCAACAAATAATAGAATCATATTAAAATTCTTTTAAATCAATTACTTCACATAAAAACTACATAAGCAATATGGTGACTTCAGCATTACAAAGAAAGAAATAGAAAAAGGGAGGAAGGAAAAAAGAAAAGAAGTTTGGAAAAAAGAAATGGAGGGAGGGAGGGAAGGTAGGAAGATGAAGAGAGGGAGGGAGGAAAAGAAAGAAACTAATACTCTGTGTAGGAAAGTGCTCCAAGCAAGATCCTTATTTACTCTTGTTTAATGGTTTAATTGATGATTTAACTAAAATACGTTCTTTTTGTAAATCTTTAAAGAAAAAATTACCATGCTGTTTTTGCTGAGCAAAAGTAGCATGGATTTGAAAAAAGGTGCTGAGTTATTTTGGAGTACAGGGGGGCTAAGCTAGTATTAGTAGCCACACAGTCCTATTTTCAAACAAGATCTAAATGAAAAAACTTGTTTCAAAAGCAATACTTTTTTTTGTAGGATAATTTCAAGAAGAACAGTCAACAATGTTCAGCTTTCTAGGCATCCTGTATGACTCTACGTTATTTAATTTGTCAGAAGTGTTATATTTAATTTGCTTGGTCTTTTAGAGGCTTCTATAATTAAAAATGAAATGTCTCAGGTCTTATTACCATGTTCTAGTGATGTTTTGTATGGGAAGCAATCTCTTACATGACTGCGATGGGATAATGTGTGAGATATTTTATTACTGGCACAGCAACAATGCTGCTCAGTGGTAGAGTCATTTTGAAGATATAAATTGGGCAGACATTTAACATTTTTGGAAACTTTCAGTCTTCTAAAATCAAACTACAGTGCTTGTTTTATTATTTTTATTTTTTTGGTGCCGGAGATTGAACTCAGGGCCTTGTGCTTGGAAGGGAGTGCTTGTTTTAAAAAAACTATTCACCCATTTTAAAGTCAATTAAAAAAAATTAAAAAAAATAAAGTCAATTAAAGGCATTCGATAATTGATAATTTTATAATTAACTGTTTTTAAAACATTCTTGTTGTATTGATTTTATTTTCCTGTAGTTGTAAGATATAAATACAGATTTTTCTGTTCCTGAATGACTACATTGAATGTAGTATGTTCATTGAATATAATGCCTAATATTTATGAATAACCGTATTAGACATTATTTTATTTTATTTTATTTTTGTATTATTATTATTTTTTTTTGGTGGTGCCGGGGATCGAACTCAGGCCCTTGTGCTTGCAAGGCAAGCACTCTAATCACTGAGCTAAATCCCCAGCCCCTAGACATTATTTTATCATAGAGTTGATGCAAATAACAGCATGAATAAAAGGAGCAATAAAAATTATACATGATGGAAAGATGTGGAAATATATTAAGTAGAGTCAGAAGTTGTAAATTTTTATATGCATGTTTTATGGATGTTTTAATTTCCGTTTTCTTTAGTTTTACATGATAAAAGGAATTCTGTAACTTACCATCTAAGTCATATTGTAATTATATGTATCACAGTGTCAGTGAAATTCTTTTCAGTCCATAGAAGAGTAACTTGCCTTGAATAAGAACTAAACACCTAATCTTTCTGGGTCAGAAAAGTGAATGTCAAATAGTCCTACATATGATTTCACCCACTAGTTTCTGCCTCTTGCCAGCGGTGATGGATCTGCGCTTGATTTACTCTCCTATAAATTGGTAGAGTCCCATAGAAACCTTAATACGCCCTGATGTGTGCTTCTGTCACTCGGGACAAGAAACAGCGCATGAGTGAGGAGTTGTCACAAATTGGGCAATAGAGTCCCAGCTGAGCAGAAGAATACTGTGAATAAAACAGGAAAATCTATTAATAAGTGATTCTAAGGCCAATAGAACATTCATCAAAACAATAGTCATCATCACAATCTGTTAGCTAGTATTTTATCAGTCAGAAAGCTATAAAAATGACATTTTTGATATTATTTAATATCATTCTCTTATCTTTTAAATATACTTGTTCTATTTGGAATTGCGGGGTTACGATGCCCTCTGCCGCTGCGCCGTAGCTAAGTGAAGTTGGCTTCCTGACTCACAGGCTTCTGTCAGCAATAGAGGAGAAAAAATAATTCAGGACTTTCTCGCACCCGTTGTACTTGGACGTCCTGGGTGGTTCTAATTCAGCTGAGTAAGAATAAAGGCTTTGGTCTCCTGCAGTTTGGGGCTTGAATCTGTATTATATCTTAGCGAAGGGACTTTGAGGAATTTATTAATAATTGTAGGCTTCAGTTTTATCTTAAAACAACAGATATCACAACAATAATAATAGCTTATTTTAGGAAAAAATGTGATTTTAAAATGTAATGATACATGCCAAGCCCTTAGAACAGTGCTCACCACTTAGACTTCGACACATATCACCTGCTGTTGTTATAGGTATTTTAATTAACCTGATTAACTCGTTCTTCACATTTGTGCAACATAAATTAACCGGTAAATATGTAGCTTAGCAAAGCAACATGCAAAAGAATTTTCTATCTAGTCTCTTTATAGAGAAACACATATGAAGAAAGAGAAGCTATATCAGGTAGTTGACAGTCAATACAAAAAGAAGTAGATTAGCATAGACAAAAAACAGTTTTAAAAGTCAATGACGAGTGGGATCTGCCAACAAAGGCATCAAGTGAAGACTGAGGGCAAAAGACTTAATAAGTAAGTGCAGCATACAATAAGTAGCTATATGCTAGCAAGGCACGTAAATGAAGAAGAGTTCAACATTCTGTTAAGTCATTTAAAAATCTTGCATGCTTTGAAGAAGGGAAGGATCCAGGCTTTGAGCAACTTGCAGCATATATACCTCTAGGACTCTCTTTGAACAAAAAATACAGATTAGCTAGAAGGCCTTCTGAGAGACCTGTGCAAATGTAGGGTCTTCAAGCTTAGGTGTTAACTTCGTTATAATTCCATATGTACCTACCAAGAGAAATATGAACTAAGCATAATAAAATGAATAGGGTGGTCTCAGATTATGGAGAGCTCTGAAATACTACAAATGTTTATAACTGTCTGTTTGGATAGTCATTATCAAAGTCTGGTCCAAAGACCAACAGCTTCAGTTCATGTAGAAACTTGTGAGAAAGGCAAATTCTAAAGCCTTCACTCTAAACATTCTGACTTAGAAACACAGAAGCCAGCAGCCTGTGTTTCCATAAGCTGAGGTCATTAAGCTCTACACTGAAGTCTGATATTCACTGCCTCGGAAGACAGGATCTGAGCTGTTGATAGTGAAAACAGCACACTGAATTAAAAGGATTTAGGCTCACAGTTGAGTATTTAGTATTAGCAAATATAGAGGAGGATGGTTAATGATGATGCTGTTACACTGATAAGTATATAATTCATGCATAAAAATGCCTAAGAAAAGGAGAACTGACTCGATAGAATATCTACAGGTTGGATAATGCATAGATGTTAAGAATGAGGCTGGGTTTACAGGTTCCTTTGGATGGCAGCAGTGAAAGTAAAGAGAGGTCATTTGATGGTAGAAGAAGATGAGACTGGTACTTGGGGAAGGGCATGCTTTGAATATTGACTGTTGTATGAAGGAGATATCTAAATACAACATGCATGGAAGCCACTGGAGTAAAGATGACTGAGGCTGGATGCCAGGATTGGAAGTATAGAGTTAGTATATACCCTGCTTAACCACATACAAAACAATATGTGATTATGCACCATCTTCTCCTCTCGAAATATAAACCAACAATTTTATAGATTGTGTACTAGCTGATTTCTCCTTGCTCAAATTGTTGACATAGAAAAGAAATGTGATACAGCTCTTTTCCCAGTGGGTTGCTAATACTTAAAAGAAATTCTACTCTTGGTTATAGTGCTTTTTACTTCCCAATAACTCTGAATAGGAGCTAGCAATTTAAACTGCTACAAAGACTGTAAACAGAAACAGAATTTGTTGGAGCTTTTGATTATTCTGTTCCATGTTATTATGGTTTTGTTTCATTCACTTATTATAAAATCTATGCTATCATATCCAATAATAATTGGGACTTGTAAATTTATGTTTTATTTATGCTTTTTTAGTATATGCATAATAAATCTAGCAGAATTTCATGCTGGATTCTAATATGAAGTTAGAAGCCTTCCCTTTGGGCACAATCACGGAAGACTAGAAGCATTTTTCATACACCAGTTATTCTACAGGCAGTTACATAGTGACATTCTACCTTCAACGATGTAAAGGCAATATACGGATGACCACCTCCACTATTCCCTAATTCGCTATTCTATGTGTTAGAAAAACACTTCAGTGAAAATGCTAGCTATGGGCTCAAGGACTCAGAGATTGGTCACACGAATTGCTGATGAGCACTTGCCAAAATGAAGAACATGGAAACAAAACGGACATCTCTTAGATGTACATGAGAATTTTTATTAAAATTCCACTGCAGAACCTGAACACAGTTCATGGCTAGGTACTTCACGCTGAATGAATGAATGGAAGTTATATATTCCTCATTCTCTACATCCCATTTTTTTCCACTGTGCATGAAGGCTAGGAAGAAAACAGTGCTTTCAATTATGCCACAGTAACAGATTCAAAAGAATTTCTAACAACATTAATGTTTGTCTATTTACAGAGAATTTAAAATTTTAAGATCATTCTATTACATATTAGTGAAATTGGCGTTTTAAAAGTAAACATTTTAATCTATCTTACCATAATTAATTTTTAACTTTTTTCTTTTGATTTTTACATTTATACATAAGTGCACTTACACATTTATTAACTTGATGTATAGAACTCAATTTTTATTTTTTACTCAAAATTGAATCTTTGATATTTATAGGTATCTTTACATTCTACTATTATTATTTGGATAGCTGTACAACTTTAAGGTGATAACATTAAATTGATGTTCTAAAATATATTTACCCAGTTCAAGTATTGGATATTGTTGCATTAAGAAGTTTTGTAGGATTAGCCATTTCTGCCATTTTACGTAGAAAAATTTTCTGGAGTAAAAGTATTTCAGAATAAATTTTGCTGGTCTTTGCAATATTTCAAATATATTCATGCACAGGTGATATATATTCACGCATGGGTGAGAATGTTAAAGCATGAATAGATGTAAACATTTTAGGTCTTGATGATGGAGGCCAAATTAGGCTTAGATGTATTCTTTCTTTAGAAATTTTCCTTGTAAATCATATAATTCCCCTTTGAAATTGAATTCTATGTCATATATTTGAAAAAACAAAATAAAATTTCTCCTTAAATTATAATTTCTAATTTATTACAAAAAATCATAATTATTTATGCCTTTAAAGTATACTGCTAAAATTATATATATAAATCAAATATATATATAGTAATATTCACAAAGTAACAACCCAATAAATGAAAACTGTACCCAAATAAATGATTCTAAAAACACACTTCTGTAGCATAAGTGATCCTAATCCAACTTATAAATCTAAAAGTAACCCTGTGTTTTGAAATGTCTTCCTCCACTAATCTTCTTTCTTCTTGCTTATTGAGTTCCAAGTCATCTTGCAAGGGCTATTGTGGAATGTTCTGTGAATTCATCAAAGATGGCTAAATATATCTATTTCCAGATCTTATCAACTAAATTTTTAGTGATTGAAACTTGAGAATTAGTATTTTTAATAAATTCCCCTGGTAATTGTTATAATTTCTTTTTTGTTGTTGTTATAATTTCATAAAGAACCCAGAACTAATGACTGAGACTAGAAGAGATACCCGCTCTAATTCTATTCTGTTTGGATATAGTTTACATCTCTCCATCCATCACCCTCCAGGCTTCAAATAAACCTTATTATTGTAGGACTAGAACTAAAGATGATTAAAATATTTCTTCTTGTAGGATCCAATTTTAATATCATCATTTAATGATGCCTACTACAGCTGTTTAGATTTATCATATAACCTCTTTCTAAGGGCATTCTGGATACAGGGCAGGGCTAAAAACCTGTGAAATAAGCAGAATTATATTACTTAAAAGGATAATGAGATAATTTACTTATTCTTTGCTTTCACCAAGAGAATGCAATCATTACCTAATCGAATTCAATCCCATAATTTGGAAATTAGATTGTGCATGTTTTCATGGAAGATACACTTGAGGGAAGCTACTGATATTATCATGGTTTAATTTAACCTGATTCCTTCAATGCAGGAGGAATCATGGCCTAAAGATGAGTTTGGTGCCAAGAGAAGCACGTGATCCATTGTGTCTCCTACATACATAGGGAGCAACATAGAATGCTTGGGGAAATGCTTGAGGAAAATAAAAGATTCACTTAAAATTTAAAAGTGTGGTTGTATGTGTGTATGTGGAGGGATTGGACAAAAAAGGGATATTGTAAAATGTATAGAAAGTGTTACCCAGAAGATGTTTTTGCATAGCAAACTGCTAATCAAGCACACTTATCCCAACTTCAGAATAGAAAAAATTAGCAATTAAAAAATCCAAATAATAAAAGAATACTTCACCAAATCAACTTCTCCTCTGTAATATTCTTCATTATACTGTGATTTTTTTTCAAAGAGATGTTAAGTTCAAGTATGTGGGACTTCCACTTAATAATGGAAAAGGGAAATGGTAGAAATATTTGTGACTCTGCTTGCCTTAGTTTTTCAATATTTCCTGTAATTTCTCAGTACATTTATTTTTCAGTACTTTTTGTTTTGTTTTGTTTTTGGTACTACAGATTGAACCCCGGACCTAAAACATGCTAGGCAAGTGTCTATCACTGGGCTGCATCCCCAGACTTTTTTATTTTCTTTTGTGACAAGATCTTGCTTTGTTGCTGGCCTTGAACTCACAATCCTTTTGACTTAGTCTCCCAAGTATCTTCAATTACAGGTGTGCAACCCCACGTGTGGCTTCCAGTTAGATTTTGAATAGGAAACACTTGCACATGAGAGTGTGGCCTTTTCTGCCTATGGTCATTTTTCCCAGAGGGAGCTTTCTCTCATATGGGAGGAAAAGCACCCCACAAATAACTTGGAAAGAAGTATTTGTTGCTAGATAAACCACATCTGATAGTTCTTTCCCCCCTTAGGCGTTGACATTTACAGTTAGAGAAAACTGATTTAAAGATTGGTTGGATGGCTACTAATAATAGAGTATGTATTTATCTGTTACTGAGTCAGGTATAACAAGGGCCCTAATTAGAATATCACATAATTGTCTCCCAAATTCCTTGAATTTGTTACAATTTCACCTCAACCTCGTGCTACAGAAATTGAAACACAAATAATTGAAGAAGCAGCTCCAAAGTCTCAAGTGAGTTACAAAGTAAGAGAACCTGGATTCCAACACCTAGCCCACAGAAGTCTACAATGAACTTATTGCCAAAATGTTTTTTTTTTTTGTTTTTTTTTTTTGTTTTTTTTTTTTGTGGTGCCGGGGATTGAACTCAGGCCCTTGTGCTTACAAGGCAAGCACTCTAATCACTGAGCTAAATCCCCAGCTGCCAAAATGTTTTGAAACACATTTTTTTTAAAAAATATATATTTTATGCAGTGAAACACGCACAGCAAAATGCAAGATATAGATTCCTCTTATCAACATTTTAGAAGCCAGCGCTTTGTGTGAATATTTGAAAGGATTTAATAAATGTGTAGTATTGTGAAAGGTTTTTCATTTATAATGTTCCTCTTAACCATACAATTGCTCTAAGCATACATTTTCTATCTATATCTCTATCTATGTCTACAACTATATATACACTTACATCTACATCTACGTCTGGGTCTGTATTTATAAAGTTAGTTTTTCCCTCTGTGACCCACTCACTGTTGTGGAATAAATCAGGGCCCTGATAACAACATCCTGCAAGATAAGAACATTTTTCACAGGCATTTTTCTCTTTTCAGTTTCTCAAAGAACTTCATCAAAACTAAGGGGAATATAGAGAAGATTTATCAGAGGTTTGGTCAGGTCTGTTAGATCTCCCCTCTTCGTGGAAATGGGCACATCCATCTGGCTTCCCTAGAGACTAACAGGATGGAGAATTTGTGACAGATATTACACCTTTCAATGAGACTATTTTTTAAAAAATAAAGTCTCTTTCTCCCTGTGCTAGCCTGTAATAATGGGTAGCAGTCATTAAAATAATACCTATAAAGTGTTATTTAATTTTGTAGTTATAATGTACAGACTAGAGAGAGAAATATCTTGGGCATATCATGACTAATTTTACAATTGGGACAAACTCTTTTGCAGTCTATGAGGTAGTGAAAGTTCCTGCTTCAAGCTATATTGGTTCTCTTAATTGTCATTTAAATACTTGGATGTGCTGTTTCTAAGGGTATTCCAACTGAAGAAATGCTGTTTATCTAATAATAAGGGCCTCTATCAGGGGCTGGCTAAGTTAAGAAAATCTTGTGATGATATCCATGAATAGAAGATTACAATGTGCAAATAAATTTCTGTCATTATAATTCATTAAAACAATATGGTGATAATATGTTAATAATTGTAGTGTAGATTGGATTTGAAAACTGACTGAATTTTATGTTTTCTTCTTTTTTTATTCCCGTTTTAAAAAATGAGAATAAATTTAAACTGTCATTCAAAGTCCAATGTAAGGGACCAGAATGTGAACATATTTCTGATAAAAAATAGATTTTTAAAATTCATCAAAAATTGCTTTCAAAGGAGTTAATGTATGCCATGTGCATGGATTTCTAAATCATAGGCACTGGCTATTTGTAAGTATGTTAGTATAGTTGGGAAAGGACCCACAAAGGAAGCCAGTCAATCCGGTTGACTGGGAAAGTATGGAAAAAAGTCTGGTCAAGGTCAATCCATCTCTATATAATTGTAATCTTCATATTTAATATTTAATATTAAAAACAACAAAAAACAGGCTCCATTTACAAAGTACCTACAGAAAGGCCTAAACATAGATGGCTGAAAATAAATGATGAGATAGTGTAATGATTAAAGACCAGACCAGTCTGTCCCTTTCCAAGAACATTCGTAGTATAAAATTTGTTTTTTGTATACAACTGGATAGTAAGAATTTTGGTATAAAAGCATATTATATCAAAGTAAGCATTTTATATAAAACTCGATAACTTTATTGCATGCATTTTTTGTATTTGTGTTAAAAGAGGAAAATATTGACAACTTATTAATTTATTATAAGTAGCTTCAAAATCCTTCCCAAGTAACCTAAATATGTTTTATATTAAATTCATTGAGATTGAAAATTAAATATTTAATAATACGCCTTTTTCTTTGTGATTAGTCTGTTGCTCCTATTTCAGCAATTGTTAATATGGTTTCACATAAAATCAATGTTTTGAATCTTTTAAATTTTCACTTCAAGAAATTCTGAAGACAAAGATATTCAACAAGGGAATCTAAACTAGCTTATTTTTATATTAACTGCTTTGTTACTGTTAATAGAACTATTGGGAAGAAGGAGCATTTTATTAGCACTACTTACCTAAATGGCTAGCTATGTTATAAACAATAAATGCTATAGAAACCTACATTTTTGTGCAAGAACTTTGAAGCATCATAAATGAATAAAAACAAAAAAACAAACAGACAAAAAAAAAACTTCCTAAGAATGACTAAACTCAGTTCTATGGTGTAGTCACCTGTACTGGCAGAAATTAAAATTAGGACAATAAGGAGCCCTAATTTTAGGAGTCCAATAAAAGGACTCCAATAATGATAAAGATGAAAAAGCTTAGTATATCAAATGCATTCAAGTTTTTGGAATGATAAAGAATTGTGTCCAGAATGGCCCTTACATCAACCAAGTAGCTGAGATTCGCTGTCACCGCAGGGGACTCTGCTGTCCCCTCTGCCACCTACTTCTTAGATCCCCTGATGCTCTCTCTCTGGCTTTCAGTCACAGCCAAACAACACTGGTCCTAATTAAACCAGGGGGATTGACGTTCTCTCCTAGGTACTTAGAATGCTGCACCGAGAGCATTCTCAGACCGTGCCAGGCAGGGAACAAGCCGCTGCTTTTCCCATTTTGGGATTTCTTTCTACCCTTGTTTTGTAAGCAGGGAGAATGAAACAAACTAAAACTTGCATTCCCAGCAGGACAGTATAGCTCCCCATTCTTACACCTTTATGACTGTTGAAATAACTTTCAACGATATAACTTTTAAGATAAAAAAGTAAGATTTTATTGTGTGATTTTTAAAGGTACACACTTTTGAAAATACTTTGCTGTTTTGTACTCATCAGTGTGGTCAATAGAAGCACAGTGTTCATTCGAATCTTTGTTCAGACACTGAATCTCCCACTTTTGTGTAAGGTGATCATAGCAAGTAGTTTATTAGCTCTACATTTAGAAAATAAGTATTTGATTGAAAGAGACCCGATTGTGTGTTGAACTTATTAGCTATGTGACTTCGGGAAGATAGTTTGACTTTCTAAGTCTTAGTTTAATCTTTTATAAAATGTGAGTAGTTGTAATTGCTGTCACAACTGTCATTTTGTAATGACATTTGTCATTTTGCAAATGAGGAAAGGATGCGAAGCACTTAGGAAACTGACAAGCTCATACGAAGAACTCAATAATTGCAAGTCAATAACACCAAGAATGATTTTATAAAAATGACTTTGTCACTTTAGAAGCATCAAGAAATTAATAGTTTTAAATCGAACAAAATAGTTTAATATTTGTTTTTAACTTAAATCTTTCTTTAAAAATATTGTGAATAAAAGCAGTTATTCTTGAATTAATACTGAAATGCACTTTTTAACATAGATTAAAAATAAGAGTGTTTTTCATTTCTTTCTATACAGAGAGTTGCTGATTCTTTTCCTTATGAAGTTTATTTTCCTAGAAATATGATTGAAGAACAGAAATGATGGAAATGATATAGGATTACTTATGACTTTAGCCATTGAATTTGCTAAGTTTGAAGGACAAAAGATGTGGCGTTTTACAGCATAGTCCTCAGACCTCCAAGTGCATTTAACTTCCTTCAGTTTCTTTCTTTGCTTCCCTCATCACTATCAGCATTCCTACTATTTGCTACTGACTGGAACCTGTATCTCAACCTCACCTGACATCTCAGGTTAATTTAATTGCATTTAGCACTTAAATGACATATGAACTGGGTCTGAAGGATAAGTAGGAGTTTGTCAGACTAAGTACAAATGAATAAAACCTATAATCTTAGCAAAGTTGGAGAGGTGGGAAAGAATCCAATTTGTGTGGGAACCAAGGTCTTCTCAAGGGTGGCTGGCTGTGGAAATCATTAACCATTGTAGGATGGCCAGAATGTTTTCAATTTAGGATTATCTTTTTTTAAGGACTTTATGGTCTATCTTGGTTTATGTTATAATCTTTGAAGGTTGATTACTTTGTTGCCTTTTGCTTTGTTTATAATATAAACTTAATAATATGACGTTGATAATATAACCTTTGATTATACGACATTTTTCTTTCTTTTGTAGTTTACCATTGGATAAAGGTCACATGGGCAAAGTAGGGAAAAGGGACTAAAGACTAACATAAATGGAAGAAAAATAATTGGGCTTTACTTACAACACTAGAGAGGGTAATTGTTGGGAATTTGAACTGAGAATTGAGCATGGGATATGGTTATGACAGACATTTCACAGAACACTGCTAGATATTTACTACTGCCATGTGATTGTAAGTGGATTTAGTTAGTTATGGAGAGAAGAGACATATTGTACTTTGTTTTAGTTTGGCAATTGTTAGGGTGAAAAAATGATTTGTTTCACAAACTAAAGTAGGAAAGGAAAATTTGTGAAGTGGGGAGACATATAGGTTTAATTGGAGACTACGTATATTGAATAAGGTGATATATATGCAAATTATAATCACATTAGGAAGTAGGAATACGACAGTTTGACTCTCAGGTAATAAGAAAAGTAAAAAAAAAAAAAATTAAAGGTAAATATATTAGAACTTTGCTGAAGTTAGGATGCATTCATGTAAACACCTAAGGGAGTATAACTCTATTAGTTAACATATTAGTATCAATTTTCCTTATTTGCAGAAATTCCTTAAACTAATAATTTCTAAATTAGCATCTCTTAAATTTCTTGATTCTTCCCTCAGGTTCTTGCATATTCTCTTCTCACCAATGGACACCTGCTATTCTTGAAATTGTATTAATTATTTTCTTATTCTTAGAGTCTTATTTGGCTGTCTAATCCTTTTAATTCTTCAAATCAAAATGTTATATATCATTTTTCATTGTCAGTCATGCATTGCATGCCATTGTATTTTATGTAATATTAGTAGTAGAAAATTTACACTATGTATATCTGTGATTGCTTTATGCATAGTATGAGAATAAAAACTGTCTAATTTCATCCTATTCTGCTCCTAATGTTGTGCGTGATCTGATTAAGACTTTTACCTTCCTTCTTTCATTCCTTCCTTCCTTCCTTCTTTTCTTCCTTCCTTCCTCTTTCTCTCTCTCTCCCTCCCTCCCTTCTTTCTTTCCTTCTCTGCAAGTGTATTAGTCACTTTCTCAACTCTGAGATAAAACTCCTAAAATACCAACTTATTGGAAGAGTTTATTTTGGTGCACTGTTTCATGAGGTTCAGTCCGTGGCTGACTGGCTCCAAGGTAGAAATTGCATGGTGAAAGGGAACAGCAGAGGAAAGCTGCCCAATTGCCAGTGCCCAGGAAGCAGAGCGAGAAGGCAGGCTCCCAGGACCAAATTATACCCTTATACATCATGCCACTAGTGAGCCACCCACTCTGAGTAGTCTCTGCCTATTAAGAGAACATTCAGGGCTGGGGATTTAGCTCAGTGGTTAGAGTGTTTGCCTCACAAGCATGAGGCCCTGAGTTCGATTCCCGGTACCAAAAAAAAAAAAAAAAAAAAAAAGAACGTTCAGCTATGGATTATCAATGGATTAATTCCCTGCTAAGCTGAACATGCTCAAGTTTCAATCACCTTTCAAAAAGCTAGTCTCTGAACACATGAGTATTTTGGTAGGACATTTTAGATCTAAACCACAACACAAAGTAAATAAAATGTTAAATGCATGAATGGAAAAGTTTTCTTTTGGTATGTCCCAGTTTTCAAGTTCCAATTCAAGAATGAGTTTGTGTTACCGTTTGAAAAGAATATTTTGAGTCTATTACTAACTTTTGATATTACCAGTCTCTTCTCTCTCTAATCCAATTCACTCACCACTTTGAAACGCATCTCTCATCCTGCCATGCACTCTTCTTATTTCTCTTTCCTGCCCTAGTTGAAAATTTAAACTCTGGGTTTCCTGTAAGATCCTTCACTTTTGATTTGAGAATAAGGCATTGACTTAACTTTTTAGCTTTTTCCGCCACAATTCGAGGGTACTTTTCAGCCAGAGGGACATAGTCAAAGTTGAGCAAACACATTCATATTTTCACAATGCTCTATGTTTGATTATACATGTATTCAGTAGTGCCCATGAACACCCTGTCAAATTTTACTAGGTTCTGAGGATAAACATAAACATGAATTATAATTTTTGTTTTGTTTTGTTTTGGTTTTGGTGCTGGAGGTCAAACTTAGGGCCTTGTGCTTGTGAGGCAAGCGCTCTAACCACTGAGCTAAATCCCCAGCCCTGAAGTACAATTTTGATGTTACTTTTATCTTTAAAACACTTTGAAAAAAAGAAAAAAAAAACACTCTGTCCTCTAAGAATTGCTTATTACAATTCTTTAAATCTTTGTTCAAATGTCACTTTGTCACTGGGTCTGTCTCACTCCCTCTCCCTAAACTCATCATCTCTCACTCACAACGTGAGGTGACTCAAACTTCAAATAGCCTCCTCTGCTTTTCCATTTTTTCTCCAGACACTAGTGTTCTCACATGCCATACAATGTACTGATTTATTATGTCTATTAAATATCATTTGCCTGTATGAGGTTGACTATAAATGCCACAAAGACAGAAACCTGTGGTTATTAAAAAATGTATCTCAATTGCCTGGAAACAGTAGCATTTGGTAAAATATCCTGATCAACTCTTAGCTCACAAACTGCACTTTACATTGCACTTTTCTTATGGCTCTCACAGACAAAATAGAATTTTCTCCTTTGCACTCTCCTCTTATTAAATAAAAGCCACTGCAAGGTCATGCACGTGTTGTTCATATTTGCATCATCCACTGCATTTAGCTCATTAGCTTAGTAAATAGCAAATAATTACTGAAAAAATCCAATGAGGATAATACACTGTGATGTAATATGTCTTGATGGTGTTCCTTATCTATTCTTTTCAAATATTTTGGCTGGATCCAGCCTGTATACGTCATCGTTTTGCTCATTTGGCTATTGTATTTAAATTTAATATATCAGAGGATTTTCTAATAGCAGTAATATGGGCAATTTGTTCTCTCTGACCTGGTCAAGTGTTGTTTGATGTCAGCTATTTTCCAGTCATTTTGTAGAATGAGAGCTCTACTTGGAAAAAGGGTTCAAGAAGCTCCAGCAATTGCTACAGGAAAGAACACGGTGTAACAGATGTTCTTTCCTTCTTGAGGGTCACAAAATAAACCACACTAAGTTAGCAAAATTAAAGGGTAGACCTGACATAAAGATTGAGGAATTCTCCTAATATCCAAACCTAAGCCGAAAACATAGATTGAAAAAATTTATTACAGATATTTTCATACAGAAAATGGTTCTTTCTATTTCTCAGGGCTCCCTGCTCCCTTTAGTAGAGGACACTTTGACGCACCAGCACTCAAAGCACAGCCTTGGACTTCAGGGGCATTTGCCACTTTCGGAATGGGCTGCCCTTGGTTTGTTAGCCTCAGCATTTTCACAAAAACCTCACTTCACCCGTGGTCCTTGTGAATATGCCACCGTCCACCTCTTTTGCCTTGTGTATTTACCGTTGTCTTATGCTTCAGCGTTTCCAATGCCCTTGAGAATCCATAACCAGCCTTTACATTTGAAAGAGTGCCAGCTCATTTAATCAGGCTGTGTTTGAGAGACATAGATGAATTTATTCTATCTAACATTTAATAAAAAATAAATTAAAAATGTGACTTATGCCATGACACGCTTAGCATTACCCTTCCGGGTTTAAATTTGAAAGTTGTCAGAGCCCTCCCTGGTCTGGAAACTGACATGTTATCAATCTACTGCGTGGTGACAAGGCCTCTGATGTCTTCCCAAGGCTCTTGTTTAATAATTAATTTTTCATTGCAGGCATGTTCAATAAATGGATTACAAAACGTAAGCCCGTTTAAAAGGTTTTAGATATTCATTATTAGTTTTAAAAGATGAATGCACAAATTAACCGTCCCTGGATAGATGAGGCATCCCAAATATAGCCAGGTCCTCTGTGGTTTTAGCCTATATATACCCAGTACAGAGCAGGATGAAAAGCCAGAACAGTTTTGTACATAATGTCACTGAATCATCGAAGAAGTGATTCTCTTCAAAGGAGACTCTAAAAGGGAGATCAGATGACAAAACCGGGCTTTGAACATTTCCTCTTTGCTATCGCTCTCAGGAGTCCTCGATCATCTAGCCTCTGAACAGGCTTACTGCTATTTCTGGAGTCAGTATCTCAGCTCAAGTTTTGCCACAGAGTAATACTATAATTTAAAATGAAAAAAAAAAAAGATCTTATTAATGATCACATCTTAATTTCCTTGATTACACTTAAATGACTGCTAACTACTAAGCTGTGTTTGTCGGTTCCAAACGCAACAGGCTTGTGAATCCTTGGACTCCCCGGGAACTGCATTCCCCTTTGTCACACCACTTCCTGTTAGGTCATGCCAACAGGGGGCGCTAAAGGTATACAATAGGAGGGGAAATTTGCTTCACCCTTCTTCCCTTCTAATTCCTCGGGGCAATGGCACTTTGTCCTGGCACCAGCTGTTCTTAGGTGGCAGAGCTGGTCCCTTTTTGCATTCACGGGGTAAATCTCACCATTCTTCGTTGGAGTTGCCAAGAGCAGCCAGTGCTGTCCTCTCTCCAAAAATCTGAGCCAGAATTCTCTGGGTCCCTTTGCCGAATTCCCGACTCCTTTGTTTCCTAAACTGTACAAATCTTCAGTCTTTCTTACACTTTTTCACACCCAGTTACATCAGGGCCTTCTTTCCCCTTTCTTCTCTATTCTAACTATTGTGCTGCTGGTAACTAATTTTCCAATACCAGGTTAACAATTTCCTGTGTTAAATTCTCTGTTTGAAGAACTACTGTGATTTCTGTATTGCCAAGAAGATTTTGGCTGGAACACGCTCTGTAGAATATCAATCAATCACCTGGTCAACCTCTCGGGAAATTCAACTTGTCTCTAGCTTCTACAAAGACGTTATTCAGCTCAACAGCTATAGAATTCTTACCTGTTGTATTTTAGGTCACTAAAAGTACTTTACATATAATTACACTATATATATTTTGATAGTTATGTTCTAGGTCAGATTTTTAGAAAGTTACATCACAGCTTACTTACTAATTACTTCTCTTCCACACTTTCTAGTGTTCCTATTTTCCTCTTGCATCTTAAGCCAATGTGTGAGAAAGGACGGTATGTTAGTAGCTGCAGCTTGAAAATCTGCTTACCTGTTAGCTGCTGTGCAAAGAGCCAGGTGCTGCTAATACAGTCTCCTCACTCTTGCTCCTTCAAACGAATGAGAAATCGATAAAAAATAATTCAGATAAATTACCTAGCTTTAATTACTTTTGTAAATCATGATACTAACAATTGTACTGTTTGAAATTATCGCTGTAATTTCATAGGCATGCCTCACATTATACTTAACAATATCTGTGTAAGGAATTACTGTAAATTCCTTCAAATGAAATTCAGATTAAAAAAATCGTAAATATATAAAGACAGAATGATTGATGTTGCTGTACATGTCTTACAGATTGAATGCAATTTAGGAAAATAAACAAAACCATTTTTCTTGATTAATCATTTTATATACATACACATGATGTTTGAGACAGAGTCTTGCTATATGCCCAGTCCAAGTAACTTCGTATTCACAGTCTTCCTGCTTCAGCCTCTAAAGTGTTGGGATTACTGGCATGCGACGCCATACTCTGCTCTCATTTTTTAAAATAAATATTTCACTTATGACTGGTATGTATTATTAGATTATTTTCTTTAAAATTAGTACACAATTGCAATCCATACAGTTTACAATCATCTCGGGGAGTAGTTACATGTATGTATTACAGTTTGTTTCTTTTTTTTTTTTATAGTTTGTTTCTTTTTGTCTTGTTGTTGTTTTAATTCCCTTCCCTCCTCTTCCCTGCTCCCCATTTCCCCATTCCCTTTTTCATCCTCATTACTATTATTTGTCTTAGCTCATGTTATGCCCTATAGCATTTACATTAATTGGGGTTATGAGGTTCATGTACATGGCACATCTTTATTCTTCTTATTTCCCCTTCCCCTCCTCCTCAGCCCTTGCCCTTTTCCCCTTGGACCACTTCCCTATTGCCAGGGATCTGTCTTTTTAATGGTGAAATTCACTGGACTATTTTTCCCTGCTGTGCTTTTTTTTTTTTTTTTTTTTTTTTTTTTTTTTTTTTTTTTTTTTTTTTTTTTTTTTTTTTTTTTTTTTTTTTTTTTTTTTTTTTTTTTTTTTTTTTTTTTTTTTTTTTTTTTTTTTTTTTTTTTTTTTTTTTTTTTTGTCTTTTGAGGCAGGCATTTTAATCAGTTCAGTTTGTTGGTGTGACTAGTTGAGTCTTGTTCTGGGTTTTATATCTGGAATTAGTCATTAATTAGCCAGTATTTTTGTACCACCCACTGTAATCATCTAAGAATGTCAGGGAGTTGTGAAGCAGAAACAGAAATTAAGAAAAGCTCTGTGCTAAAAGAGCTCATCTTTCAACCGGAAAGTGGACATAGTATGTTAAAGAATAAGTACATTAATATCACAAAAGAGTTACCAGAGTCAAAGAGAAGATCATTGCTTTGGTAAAAGTCAGATTGGTTTACTGCAGAGGAAAATACATATATTTCTGCAAGCTTGGTGTGGATTGTTTCCTCAGTACCAAGGTAGATTCCTTTCCTGCCCTTGAGACAGTGGGAATACATTTCTTCCACTGCTGCAATAGCAAGTAAAACACAGAACTCAGAAAATAGCTGGTGAATTAATGTATCAATAGAGATGATGGAAGCATTTGTTTTTATTAAGAGAGTATGTTCCTGCTTTTTCTCCTGAACTCTCAGGTTATAATCTGCTCATTGCTAGATCAATCAAGAGTCATACATCCACGTAAAAGTTACTAATCATTGTTTTAATATGGGTATCTAAAAATCTGAGGTTTATGACATGGCTTTTTATCATAACATTAGGTATAAATATTTACTCCATTAAAAGCAGATTTAAAACCTCAACAAGTTATAATATATGGTAGTGAATAAAAAATACTTTAATACAATAATTTGTCTTTTCATTCTGGCTTGAGATTCTAATAACCAGGGGGTATGCCCTAGCAGTTTTTAATGGCAACATTTTTTCTCTCTTGTTTCCATTTGTATTTGTGCTAGTGAAACTAAATAATCCTTCGTGGAAACACTGTTATTTTCTCTTAAGGAAATATAGTAATGTCTTCTGTTGGAAAGTTTTAGTCTTTATTTGTTTTCATGTCATCCTCATTTTGTGTAGTCACTTAATATTACTTATCAGAGTTGAGTTCAGGTGAGAACATTAATGGAATTGAGAAGCAATTAAATGGCAATGAATAACTTAATTTGTGAAAAGCTGAAAAAAGCATGCCAAGTTTATTAAGGAGGAGCAAATCAAAATTATGCTTCAAAATAATATAAAACTAAAAATATTTTGAAGTCTCTCATTATATTATATATAATATATGTAATAACAAGTATGTAATATATTACATATGATATATGTAATAAATTATATATAATATATGTAATATGTTATATATAATATTCATTATATATATTCATTAATTCCTATGTGTATATATATATATATTCATATATATATATATTCATTAATTCCTATGTATATCTTCCTAAGTGTATTTATCCTTTAAATAACATTACAGGAGACAGTTACTTTGGTAAGAAACATTAATCATACACTTGATCTTGAAATATATGATCATAAACATCTAAAGATTACTAAGCTTGCCCCTGTCCACTGCAATGGGGAAAATGTGCTTTATCAGCCTTTTTCTTGTTATAGTGTTTACATACTTAATGGGCTGTTTTTGTAAAGTTGAGGTTGTATTTGCTCATGTATTGGAGTTCCATCTTTATTCCACTATATATGTACAGAAAAATTATAAACCAAAGACATGATTCAGGGAACTATCTCATAGAAAAATGAAAGGAACATATAATTTGAACTTCAGTCCAGATGACATATATAGTTTGAAAATTGAAGTCAATGACATACTTAAAATAAGCACTAATATTGTAAATCTTCACCTAAGTCTCTGGAGAAGAAAATTAACCTTAATCAATAACAAGTAATCCAAATTTTATGGGGTGATAATATTCAATATCTATATTTTTAGATGTCCTCTATAGTAAATTTACTTTTGTGTAGGAAAAAATAATTCTTTTATAAAAATTACAATTTTATTAAAGTTAGAATGAATGGGAGATGAAAGGATAAAATACATTAGTCATCTAATTAAAATGTATATATGAAATATAGATAAACATAAAACTTGGTCTTTTATTAGAAATTCATTTTACTGACACCATCCCTTTTTGGAAATATAAATTCTTTTGAATATGTGCGTGAGAAATTGCTGTCAATTTTGCTTGCCACTAAATTTGTTCTTGATACTGATTGCTTTTGGTTCTCACGTTTGATTAAATGTCACAAATGTTATGTCCTTTTGAGGGAGAGATTGAGATGAAAGCTGCGTTGTCAAGGACTGTTACTCTTGAGTTTTCACCAGGCTAGGCATAGTTAAGGCTTGGGATTTTTTGTTTATAATTGCTTAAAATATTCTCAGTTGCAGAACTTTATCCTGTTATACTTCATAATATAGAGATGTACAAGATTATTATTTTAAACTTCATTTTAGCTATTAATTTCATGGAGGCCTTTGCTGAAATGTTATCAAAATATGCTAATGAGATAAAAACTTTGCAAACAGTTATGCAAAAGTACAAACAAGAAAACAAACAAAATAAAACAAATGAAACCACTTCTTCCATTTAAAATAATTAATATCTTTTTTAGCTATAAAAATTACTGATACATTTATTATAATGCTATGGCACGATGAATGTGTTTTCCATCAGTCTTTGACATGTGCTACTTCAGAGTGTTTTATTCTTTTTCTTTTTTTTATTCCTAAGAAAATGGCCCAGGTTTCTACCAACACAGTAATTTTGAATTGTTGTACAATTCCAGTAAAAAAAAGGAGCCCTTCTTGCTTGATTTTTTATATCTCCATTGTGCTAATGCTTCACTCTGTTCTTTAATATTCTGTGAGAGTCTGAGGAAGTGGCTGCTATACCAAATGCATAGTCAATTAGACACTCTGTCACATGAAGTGCGAATGTAAATTTTAACAATAATTTAGATATCTAAAATAATTCACAAGTACACAGGATTGTTAGTTCATTATTCATGAATAAAGTGATTTAGAACTGAAGCTGAAATGAAAGTCTTTCTGGTAAAGAGGTTGAATAAAAAAAAGACTTAGGGGCATGGAGCAATTTCATAAAGTGCTATTTCTACAATCAGGAAGTGGCATTCATTACTTGATAAAATTAGTTGGGAGATAAATTTTATTCTGCTTCTCAAATAAATGTATTTGTAAAATCAAGGAAGCAAACCAGTGGAAAAATAAAATAAAATTGTACTCTACTGGTTTCAATCTCTGTATTGAAAAGCTTGTCTATCCTTCCTCAAATGTGGCAAGGTCATGAAATAAAAATAACTGAGAAATTGTGACTGACCAAGGACACGGTGGACACTTCACATTTGGAGCTCAGTGCATGGCACCTTTTTACTAAGGCAGCAATGACTGATTTCACTAGATCATGTGAAATCTTAGCTAGCAAAATATGAAAATATTTCTAGATAAATTAACAAGCGATATCCATAAACTAGGTACATATATCTAAAAATATTTCACATTCTAACTGTTCTATGCTCTACCTCATTTCAAATAATAAACACAATCAGTTGATAATTTGGAGCACATCGAATATTTACACCAGTACTGATTTGTCACAATGGGAAACAAGTAAAGATTTTTAATTCCCACTCCCCCAAATCCCTCCTCACTCATGCATTCTCTCAGTAATCTCATCGCGGTGCTTCGACCAAGTTGGCTGCCCAAGAGAAACTCTTCTACATTGTATATCCTCCGTTTGTCCAGAGCTGCTTCCTAGAATATCCTCCGCAATCTTTTAGATAAGCTTCTCATCACCAGAGCTCTACTACTAAGGCTAAAGTTGGAGACAAGTCAGCTAGTGATTCTGCACATTCGTTTTTTCATCTATTAAGGATATAGGAATAGACGATTGTCCCTGAGTCTGTATCTGAAATTCTAATTCACAGTAATTCTTTCCTCATTCTTTCATTTACAGTACATATAGGAACTATTACTTGCATTCTACTTTATAAAACATTTTTGAACACTCAGAGCACTATATAGCACAGTATTCTTCAATAATGAAAATTCAATCAATATCTCAAAAATCTCTGTCATCCTATTGTGTGTTGGAATGTAGTACCTTGTCCAACCTCTATTTGAACACAAAATTCAGCAACTCACTCATTGGCACCTAGGAAAGGAGGATTCATTACATGAAGTCATTTAAACTCGTTTTTCTTGGAGTTTGAGGGAGGAATGGGAATGGGAGATTGGTAAACTTGGTGTGCATGAGACTCATTGTATAGGCATCAGATTTTGTGCTAGAATGTTGTCTTTGAGATGTAGGATTTTATGTTTATCTAGCTAATCTACATAGCTTTAATTTATATATATATGTGTTTGTGTGTGTGTGTATACATTATATATATATATATATATATTCTCCAGTCAGCTTTAATTTCTAGAAAAGAATATGAATATGACCTTACTCAGACATTAGAAATAGAATTTCCACTTTAAAATTTTTTGAAGAGAAATTCATGGCATCATGGAGAACATTCTTAATTTATTTTGAATTTTTAAATAAAACATTCATTTTAAGTTTTAAAACCACTTCTCTTGCTTCAAATCATGAATATATAGTCCACACTCTTCAGCTGGTAATTATTATTTAAAAGAAAAGTGTAAAAAAATGTGGAGCATCTCTTCCAATCATGGAGCTCTAGCATCACAGTTTTGAGATTATGCAATTCTTTGCAAGATAAATCCTAACAATGATTTAGTTGATTAAAAATATAATGAGGTGCATATTATCTGACTTTCTTTTCATTTTGTGAATTTATTAGTATAATACACATTATGTAGGTTGTTGAATGTGGTGATTCACTAGAAAAGTGCAAAACAAGGTCAAATTGGAATGCAGATGAGGTTGTAAACTTTTAAAAGAGTCAATAAAGCAATTAATGTATCAACAGCATGTGCTATTAAGCAGTAATGTAATGATGCCACTGATCACAACAGGGTCCTCGAGTGTTTATACACAGGCAGGGAAGCTTGGCTGTGTAGACATTTCACAGAGCTGCTACAGAAAGATACCACCATTTAGTCTCGGAATAACTGAAATAAATTCATTTCAAATAGTTCCAAGAGGCTCAGAATGTACATATTATAAAGTATCCGCTGAATAATACTGAAACGTCCAATATATGAATCAGAGCCATTTTTAAAGTTTACTTTTTAAATTACAAAACCAGTACACACCATTGTAATATAATTAAGTAAAACTGTAGAGGGGAAATTAAAAGTCTAAATCGCTCACCTATCCAGTACCATTTGATAGAATTAGCCTTGATTAACAATCAAGTTTAAAATATTTTCTCAGTTTTCCTACCTGGGCTCCTATGTATCTCTATCTAGTTTAAATGATGTGTCTGGTTTACTACACAGCATAGATATTACAAGAAAAATATCGTGGTATTTCTATTGTTCAGTAGATTTTTATCTAATATCATTCAATTATATGCTCTTTTTAAATTAATTTGGGATACTTTATATAATATTGAGACTAAAACAAATTGTCTGGTGGGACAGTTTATGTTAATGGTTAGTGCATTTAAATTAGGTTAATGTTTAGTGTCTTTGAAAGTTACTTACTACGTATTTTTATTCATTCTCAAACCGTCATGGTTTTACTACCCTTAAAAAGCTGTTGGAAAATCACTATTGAAGGTCACTACAGACAATTTTAGAAGATGCTTACTTAATTCAGATTCCCAGAATAAAAATATGCACTTAAATGTCATTCCTTTCAGTGTCAAATCTGTAAAAGAGCTACTTAGTTTTGGACTTCCTTTCCAAAACAACATTTGAAAGTAATATCAAATTATGCTGAATTCTGTGCTCCAAATAAAAGTGATATTATTCAGTTGCATTTGTTTTTTCATGATTATTTATTCTAAAGAAAGGAAGGAAATTCTTGTTTCAGTTTTGGTTGATGTGATGAAACCTTACAATAGAATAGACACTGTAAATTTATGAAGTTTTAAGTCACATTCACAACTAAGAGATTCAATATAGTGACTATTGACCAGTTAGTATTTATGGCGAGAATTAGGATCATTTACCCATGTGTTATCTCTCACAGATTATGTGCAAAACCTAACATTGAAACTAAAAAGCATGACACACTATAACCACAATATACAAAACACATACAGATATACAGTTAAACATCTATTTTTCTAATTTATATACCTTTGTGTTTGAAAGATGATAAAATGTTTTCAGTCACCCTGCAGTTATTTTTACAGAACTAGAACAACACAGAAACTGAGGATCATTGTATGAATAAGTAACTGTTATATCAGCCATGCAAATAAATTATGTTGGGAGCTGGTAGAAATCAAAAGCATCTGCCTATGAGCTTTCAGATAGTCATGGCTGAAGAAACAACTCTAGGCTTGTTAACACATGAACCTTCAAATAATCTTTGAGAAAACTATACATTGAGCTATATATAAAATGGCTATCATATTAGGTCAGATTATGAGACCAACTTTACTGTGTAAGATAATCATACTGTTAAATTGTAAGTTAACTTTTACTAACTTTTGTGTAATTATTTAGGTTTTTGTATCACTCTAAATGCCCAAATGTATCCCTTCAATAAGGATATGCTTTATTGACCAGGGCTGATCCTGGAACTGCACTAAAAAGACACTCATTCTTATCAAGATTTTTCAAAAAATCATTAAGTAAGTGCATATAAAATATAAACAACTCCATCTTTTAATAATCACATAACAGCACAGAAAAAATAATCCTGCAATTAGATATACTTTTGGGAGAATATGAAGGTAAACTGAGATATGAATGAAACAGATAATTGTGAGAAGTATTTTAGTCAGAAAAAAGGGCAAATGAAAATCATCTGAGGCAGGAATCTTCTTGGCAGTTTGGAAGAATGGGCAGCAGCCACTATAGGGGAACCAGGAAGACTGACATGGGCTGGCCCATGTGCTCAAGACAATGTTTTCCACCCTTGAAAACAATATATAATTAAAAACCTGATTATTGTATAAAACAGAAAGAAAATAAGTATTCCATTTTATGGAATTATTTATAATCTTTTATTTTGCTGAAATAAATATTTAATATTATTTAGTAAAGAACATTTTGATGGTACACTTTGAGTATCGTTAAATGATGCCCTTACTTCACTTATGCAGATAGATTTATTTCCACTATTTACTTTCTTGTGTCCAACCAACATGTGATTCATTTTAGAACTAGCGTCTTGTAAAATCTTAGCATTGATCAGATCCAAATATTTCCTCTCTTACACATGTGGAAACCAAAGGTCACTTGGTGTCAGTGACTTGTCCTAGGTCAAACAACAATAGGGAAAACTCCAGAATTATCATCTCTAGAGGCTCAGGCCTAGTGTTCCTTCAGTACATGCAAATCATTTATTAAAACAGAGGTGGGAAAGTGTTTGAAAATTGTGCTATAGATCTCCTGGTAGTGTATGACAATTTTTATGAATACTTTAATGATTGATATACGTAATTTTTAAAACAACCCTAACAGGTGACAAATATTATTCCAGTCATTTATAAAGTACATTATTCAATTATTTCCTTGTTATTAGTGTAACAATATGTGGATTCTGAGTTAGTAAAAAGTTTCCTCTATCTTATTCTCACATTGAGTAAGTTCAAAATGTATTTACATGTATCTTCATAGAATTTTGAATTTTGTTAATTTGAATATTTATTTTTACAGTGTAAATACATTAAAAGGCATATAAATAACCTGCAGAATATCTACAATTATGAATATTTGTTTCTTACTTGTTTTCAGTTAGAATATATACAAAGAGTAGCTTTTCAATACAATGTCATATTTATTTTCATTGGATTACATAAGTGAAAACAAGAGTGAGTATATGAAGTAAAATTTTATGATTTCTTTTGCCAGAGCACACACTAAACTTAGGTTTTAATTTGAGAATATTTTAAAAGCCATCTGCTGTATCTCTAGTAATTCTGAGAATGCAATCAGTTTCCAATTACCTTCTCAAAAGGATAAAGTAAGCAATGAATAATCCAAAATCTATTTATATTTGCCTAATTATCTTTCTATTTTCTTTTTTTTTCATAAATTTTCTCACATAAACATCTCAATTCTTACACACTCAATTTTTTCACGAATAGGAAATGAGCCCTTTTCTTTCTTCCTTTTTTCTTTCTTTCTTTCTTTCTTTCTTTCTTTCTTTCTTTCTTTCTTTCTTTCTTTCTTTCTTTCATGACCTAACTCTTCTAAATAGTGAAGAAAAGCAAACATTTCTGCCATTTTTAGTAATCTGCATTTTTAATTCTACAAAGTGACATTTTAAATTTTGATAGATTTTATTTTTCTTTAAAGGTAGTAATACCTCTGATTAAAATCTTTAGTATTTAAAGAAAAGAACAATCTCACAGGAATCAAGAACCCCACCATTAAAAAAAAAGCAAGGTGGGGTCTGGGGATTTAGCTCAGTGGTAGAACACTTACTTAGCAAGTGCAAGGCCTCAAGTTCGATCCCCAGCACCCACTGCCAAAAACAAAACAAAACAACAAGGTGGCATAATTTTCTTTTTTTTTACTTGATACGTGAATGTAAGGTAACAGTATAAGTAGGAAGAAACACACATCTATTTAGATCTCTCTCTGTTTTGGCCATGATTGAATTAATTCTGTCAGGACTACCATCTGTGTTAGTCTGAAGTTCTATGGCAACTTTTCTTTTTTTCTTTTTTTTTTTTTCTTTTTTTGATGCTGGGGATCGAACTCAGGGCCTTGTGCTTGCCAGATAAGCTCTCTACCACTGAGCTAAATCCCCAGCTCTCTATGGCAACTTTTAAATTGTACCTGTGGGGAAAGCCCACAGGAAGTCATAGATTGCTGAATAAAACAAAACAACAAGAACAACAACAGTAACAACAACAACAACCACAACAAAAAACCCAGGCAGCGCACAATATCATTAACAAACAACAACAACAACAACAAAAATATTTTGGCTCTTATATTGGAAAAAAATCTTAATCTTTTTGATATACAATGTTCAGTCATGACTTAATCAGGGAGTCTGCTCAATTTCTATTTCATCTTTGCTGGGTTCATCTTTGCTTTGTCTTAAAATGATGTGTCTTGTGACCACTAAGGCACATTTGCTATTCCCTTTTAAAGTACAGTTGCTTCCAAAGTTCTTGAGATCACATCAAACATACTACTTGGAACTGTGCAACACAATTTCTAGGTTTCTTTCACGTTGGGACTAATTTGTTCACTGCCTCATCCTGAAACTGTGGCTGGTATCCGAGGAATGCCATGTGTACACTGGTTTAGGTTGGGTTTTGCCCCTGTCCTTAAACCCACAATCGTATAAGAATATGATTATGGGGTGGGAAGCCAGAGCCGCCTGCCATGCCCCAGCCGGTGCCTACAGCATAACAGAATCTCCTTGGCAGCTGTATCTGAAAATGGAGGCTACTGTGTAAAGACGTTTAATAAACCTTGTACAAAGACAAAAAAAAAAAAAGAATATGATTATATAGATTGGTTAAGAAGTCAGTTCCCACTTTAGAAGTAGGAGCTGGGGCTGTCTTTTCTGAATTCTGACAATGTGTGATGTACAAGAGTACCAAGTTCTATAATGTACCTTATTAAGTAAATGAAAAACAATCAGAAGTACGTATGTGGTGAGACTGAATGTAGGGAAATTATTTTTTTGCTATTTCTGATTAAAATGTCATATAAATTTTTTCATAGATATATACTTTAAATTTTAAAAAGTTCTTCAATTAGCATCCATCAGCCCTATGTTATTATAAAGTAAAAATGAAAGTGAGGGTTATATTTTATTGTGTGAATACTCAATAGCATTTTATAAATTAAAATTTTAAAGATTGGGAATTTTCATATTTTGCACAAATAAAAATCTTGAAAGTGTTTAATATCAATATTATTATATTTAATATAGAATATAGTAATTTATACCTTATTACATATTGATAGCCATTGATTAGCGAAATATCATTATTATAACAGATATATATAATTCTTACTAAAGAAAGTTTAATAGAAAGCTATTAGTACTACATTTTTTCATGGAGATTTTTCAAAAACAAGCTTATAACAAAAATTCCCTAACTGGGCATGGTGGCACATATCTGTAATTTCAGCGCTCAGAAGGCTGAGACAGGAAGATTGCCACATTTTGGAGCCAGCCTGAACTTCATAAGGAGACCCTCTCTCAAAACAAACAAAGAAATCAAGAGGCTCTAGCTATATTTCACTGAATATTTTTTTGTTTTTTTTGTTTGAGCCTATTTATGCAGAGCTTTAGAGTTCTTAAGTATTTAATACCCCCAGGTTTATGTATTAAACCAGGAAATACAATAATAAAATCCTGCCATATGTGGTAGATAGTCAAAAACTTCATGAACAAACAGAAACAGAAATCCCATTCATCCTTGACTTCTTGTTCTAATGAAGAGACAAGCAATAAACACACAAGTGAATAAATAGCGTGACCATCATTTTATGTGCTATGAAGAAAATAAATAAAGGGCAAAAAATATATAAAGTATTTGATAGTGGTTACAAATGTGAGTTAAGTGTGTAAAGAAACACTTCTTGATAAACTGAAATTTGTACTTAGAACTGAAACAAGGACAAAGAAAATATTCAACTGATGGGAATGAACCTTTAGGGAACTGGGGGGAATATTCAGAATTTAGTGAAGAAGTATGAGTATTAAAACCTAAATCAGGAACACCTTTGTTATTTAAAAAAACAAGAAAGGGGAAATTAGCAGAATGTTCTGAGTTGAGATTAGAGTCAGGAGGGCCCAGAACATGAAACCAGTACAGGAGACGTATATGCAGACTTCAGATTTCATTGAAAGGAACTACTGCAGAACTTGTAACCAAAAAGTGATGTGATATGATGTATTTGAGAGACACTATCAAGACGCTGGATTGAGAATGGGCTATGGGGATAAACACACAAACATTTACGGCTTTGGCTTTCAGTAGACTTACATTTCGCCTGAATTCTCTTGCTTAAATTCTGACAACAACCCTATCAGGTAAACACTGTTTTCACTCCCAATTTGCACTTTGCCAGTAAACCTAAGAGCAGTTAAGTAAGTCTCCTGGTGCTAAAGCAGCAGAGACCGAGGTCACAGTGTAGATTTGGCTGTTTGACCACAAAGCGTGAACTTGCAACCATGGTGAGGCCTTTTATACTGTCTTACTCAGCTTCTGCTCCGCAGCTCATTAAGAGCTGGCTAAGAGTCTATTGGCGAAGGGTAGTGCAAATTTAATTAAGGGACAAAACAACAATTTTTATTTTATTAAATACTATTTCTGAAAAAAATTTCTTTTTCAATGAAGCAAACTGAAAAGATTTTTAAAATATAGTTCAAGTGAGAAAATGAAACAAACTATACTTACTTGTGGTTAAACATCGTAAAGTTAAATGTATGTAAATATAGAACTATAAAAAGTAAATAATTTATGGCTTATGATATCTACAGGATACTTAATATTAGTAAGATAGTCGGCAAAAGCTTAAATAGCAGGTACATAATTTTATTTTCATTTACATTTAAGATAAAGAGTTCTTTCTGAGCACATATATAATACATATGGAGTATAATAGTGTAGTGAATACCATAATTGGTTAAATGACAGTTTTCCTCTCAAAAATTTCTTACTGAATATACAGTGTAGCATGAATACTTTTACTCAAGTTGAAGAAGGTATTTTCTTGCTTTGAAAAAGAAGATATTTTCTGTCTTGTCTGTGTTCAACAGTGTTATGTACATGCTAAGCAGCTCTATTTGGAAACTGAAATGCCAGTGGTGATCAAGGTGATTTTTTAGGTCATGACTTTTTGATTTTTTTTAATATCACCTGCATAATTGGGGTTGCGTTTTTAAAGGGAAACTCTTCATGTTTGGATCCTTTCAAAAACACACAAACACATACACCAACACATTTTGCAAGTGTGCAATTTGTCATGAACTACAAAATCTCACACACTTACTTGACAGAAATGTGACCAAAAGTCCTCTTTCAAGGAATATCTTCTTTAATACAAATGAAGACATTGAAATGCACTAAATGTTGTGACTTTATTCACTTTCAACAATTTAGGCATTTAGACTATCTATGTAAAAGCAACTGAAAGCAAGGAAGAGAAATATAGTAACTAGTACACTCTCAAACCTTAATCAATGAAGTCGTGATTTCTGAGTGCTCCTAAGATCTCATTCAAACCTGTCAAAAACTATGAGGTGAGTATTACTGTTGCCCTTATATAAATGAGGAAACTAAATGCTGGAAGAATTTTAAACCCAAACCTTTCTGATCTCAAAGTTACGGTCTTCAAAAATATATAATTTAAATGCAAAAACATGAAAAATAGAGTGAAATTTAAATAAAATTAAAGGAGAATATAAAGATGTTATTTGGTTTGACCTGTATAAGAGAAACAAAAATAATAAACTTATCTTCCATGACTGCTTTAAGTAGGACCTCCCTCTTTCTCAGAACATTCATATGAATTTAAACTGACAAACACAAATAACCTTCTTTTTTCCCACTAAGCTTTTTTCTCTTACATGTTGTTCAAATTTAAAGGCTAAATGAAAAATTCACTCTTCAAAAAACAGAACAAAAAATACATTTTAAATGTAAGTCTTGACCAGAAATTCACATTTGTTATTTAAAAAAATATTTTGTAAAATAATTTTGTTTGAAAATTTTTTAAAAATTCATGTTGCCAGGGAAATTGAAAAATCCAGTTGGAACTTTCTCTTTTCCTAGAATTTCTGCTTAATGCATATGAACTCCCTGACTCTTCACAAGGCAAGTTTTGGGGAGAGCAGTACTCTGAGTAGGCCAGTTTCTATGGAGGTGCCAGAGTTTCTTCAAGGCATTTCTGAGGATGAGGAATAGGGGGATGGGACGAGTAGCTAGAGTATCCATATGAGGAGATCCTGGGGGTAGATCAGGCTTGAAGAGAGTTTTCATACATACAAACTTAACTGAAGCAGAGAAGGCCAATTCTAGACCTAGGTCCTGACTTTTTAACCAAATAGTGGGTTGTAATGCACTTTTTTAATATCCACATATATACCCATGTTTACTTTTATATATGTTGTGCAATTCTGAGTTTTAGTGTATTTGGGAGCACATTCTGTAGGAAAATTGATATTTTAAGGAGTTGATAATAAGGGATTGATTATTTTATTAGACATTTTTATTGGTAGTAAATAAATTATCATTGGACTAATTTCTTTTATTAGTTTTACCTATGGTAGAAACCATAGGGCGATGTTCTATGCTAATTTTCAACTATTCCTCTTTCAGTTTAAGTATTTAATGAAGTTTGCAATTTGCAGTATGAGAAATCAGAAAAGTGGCCGGACATGTGTTGTATTCAGATAGTAAAGGGCTTTACCTTACAATATAGAAAGAATTTAGTTTATAAGCTAATCAAGTAAGAACTTTTTCTTTTAGTTAGAAATTGTATAATTAATGATATTTTTAATAGGCTATACAAATGATATAAATTTAAATTGGGTCTAGATTTAGGTAGTTCTAGAAGTAAAGAAATAAGTCTTGTTGATTTTCTGGTATAATTTACATTACCTTTAGTCTTCTAATATCTTTTATTTTTACCATATTCTGATAAAATGTCTGTGTATTTTATATATACTCTTAATAGATGGAACACATAAAATATAACACATGTTTAAAATAAGCTGTTTATGACAAGACACGTGGAGCTTCCTTTAATAAGCATTGTACAAAGACTGACTATGATGGAACAAATATAGCTCCTAAAAAAGCTTGGAGCTGGCATGTATGTTTTATGCGTTTTTGTTTATTTTGTTGAAGGTTTATGATGATGCTCAACTTAATGCTCTCTACACCTTAAAAGGTATTTCTGAAAGATTTATTTAGCAAATATTCAGTAAGCACCTACTGAATGCCAAATATTAAACAGATGCTTAGTGAAGAAAGCAGACAATCTGGGTGTGGTACACAGGCCTATTCCAGTGCTGGGAGGCCTGAGGCAGGAAGATCACAAGGTCCAGTTTGAGTCAAGATGTTGCCTCAAAAAAAAAAAAAATATATATATATATATATACACACACACACACATATATATAAAGGCTATGGAATGGAGACATAGTTCTTGGTGAACGCCCTGGGTTAAATCCCAAATCCTGGAAAAATAAAAACAAAAACAACATATATAACATAACTGTTGCAAATCTTGAAAAGCAATGAACAATGTAGCTTATATAAGTGGGCATGCAAAGGAATATATGATTACAAATTATGGTAAGGATTAAGTGCAAAAGTAGGGAATATGAAAAGGACAAAGGGACCTAGATTACATCAAATCAAGAACTATCTCATTAAAAGGAATATTTAAATTAAGATCAAGAGAGTGCTTACAAATTTCCAGAAGACAGGGTTGACATTAACAGATTAAAATATGTAAGAATATGTATATTGAACAAAGTCATAAATATTTTCCTTATTTTAAGTAGATAAATGAGTACCTAATTCCATTTGTCCTTTATAAGATTAACTTGTCTCACTTTTGGGAAATGCACTTAGACTTTGGTTGTACAGAAATTGTGTGTGTGTGTGTGTGTGTGTGGCTTTAAGTGTGTGAGTGTGTTTTGATCAAGAACACATCCTGTGGATTAGATGGGCTGGGGTGTATGGTGAAGTCTTCGAATTGCGCCTGCTTTGGAATATGAGCAACTGAATAATCACGTGTTGTCATTTATAGAGATAGAAAATGAGATATGGAGCAAGTTGATGGAAAGAATAGAAGTTAAGGCAGGCAAATATCACAAATTAATATGGATGTCATTGCCACATAAATACTACTCAGAACAATGGAAATAGAATATATCACTTCGAGAAAAACAAAAAAGGATTACTCAGAGGTGAGCCTTGAGAAGTTTCAGTAGTCAGTATTTAGATGAAGGTGAATGAAGTAGGCACAAAAAAAACAGAAGAGTAGTGGAAAATAATGAGCAGATGGTGGAGTGAGCAGGGGCAGGGAGAGACAAAAAGGAAGAGGAGACAGGAGAAAGGGGAAAGGGTGAGAGTGTCCATTGTGTCGTTCTCAGCTGTGCACAATGAGTACTGAAATGTATCTATATAATTTGAGAGTCATAAAAGTTACTGGTGGTTTTAGAAATGTAGCTTTTGAAGTCATGAGGGAAATCATACAATTAAACCACATGACTCTTTCAAGAATTTTGAACATGATTGAAAAGAGAGAAAATATATGGCATTTTTGAAGGAGTTGCTTGCATGTCTTAAAATGACAGTTACTGTTGACTGTTTGTGAGTTGTTGGACTATTCCCACAGCGTGAGATGCTGAAGATTCGGAAAAAAAAAAAAAAGGCTTTGAGGCAGTACAGGGTAGGAGGAAGGGAACGGGGCACTACAACATATATGGTCCTATCAATTTTTATTGGTAAAAAGGGTGTTTCAATCATTATTAATGAGCAAGCTAAGAAAAAGACCATGAAATTTACAGATACTGGTGATAAACTATAAGTAAGTATTGAATGACTGTTTTCACAATACAAAGGCTTGCTTTTTCACTGAAATTCACATGAATACTGAGTTACGAAACTAAAGGAGGCATCTACTATCATACATAGCATAGCGACTGGGATATATTTTGAGAAAAGCATTAGGAAATTGGTTGTACAAATATCGTAGGGTGTACTTGTACAAACTAAGGTGGCTATGACATTCCTAGGGACCCTTGTCATATATTCAGTCTGTCACTGGCCAAAATATTGCTATGGAGGGTATTACTGTATAAAAAAGTTAGCCCGTAGTTCAATTTTGTACACACTGCAAGTCTAAGAAACACAAAGATAGTGAGAACTCTAAAGTTCATAATTTTATTTTTGTGCAAACTATAAGCTCTTTGCTCTGATAAGGGTAGTTATACAAGACCATACTTGCAACTTTTCCAAAATATATCATCATTGTCACCAACCCAAAACAAGTCTAGATAGTCAGAATAACAATAAGGGGAAATTTTATATTATTCTTTATAAGTGAAAAATACAAATACAAATATAAATACAAACATTTATGATTTTGGCCTTTACAACTTTACATATATATGCATATATGTATACATGTGTGTATATATATATGTATGTATTTATTTCTCACAGTGATAAGTTGGCAACTTAAAATGAGTTGAAAGCAATCGGTGTGCGAATGTCTAATCTGTGATCCACAAACTTCTGCACAAGAAGAGTTCGTAAATATATTTTATAGGTTATGTAGAAAAATGAAAGTAGGAACTTATGTTAGTGTTTCATACAAATTTTATTTTAAAGACACAAATATCTGTACCATAGATGGCTTTCAGAAGCTTGTAATATAAAATCCTCAATAATAGTATCTGGTTTTTTCATAATCATGCAGAAATTAAAATAATTTTTACTTTACAGATGGATAATGCTGAGAAAGGAAGAAATAAGTTTTTCCCTCAGTATTTGTTTTGTAGAGTTACTTTACCCTAAGTGTCTTGCAAGAACAACCTGAAAATAATCATTTAAGTAGACTCCTTCTGAAAATAATTCTCCTATTCTCTCATACCATGCTCAAAGTAATAAGAGTAATAATTGAAGAAAAATATTAATAACCTGAACCTATCTATCTAAAATATCATTTCTATAGTGGGAAAGTTGACCTTTCATATTTTGGTTTAATGAAAATTTCAGACAATTTTTAGAGTTTTCCTTATATTTAGGCCATGCAAAAGCTTTAAAGTATAAAAGAGGTATGAAGAAAAAAATTGTCATATTTTCACTTCAGATTATCAACATATATCTGGGTTACAAGCTTCCTTCAAATATTGCAATTTTGCTTTTAAAATCAGGATTCTTGTTATTGGATCCTAGCTGTTTTCTGTGGTAAATCTGGTGTCGTGGAGCATTTCCAGAGAGGAGATCAGATTCCACCAGGAGCACTATTTCCCAGCACTTCTTTCTGGTAGAAGCTGAGTTCCTAGTGGAAATGTTGCTACGATTAGGATGATCTGAGGTGCTCTGGAGAGAGCCCTTCTGCTCAGTTACCATTCAAGCTGGAGCCTGCTATGACAGTTGTCAACAGTGCCCTTTTTGATGTTTCCCAGTTGTGTTCCATTTAGAATAAGCACTTAAAGAGACACCTGCTAGGAAAGCCAGAATAGATACACTGCATGATTCTGGCAAACATATGTAGACAATAATAGCCCTTTCCTACCTTGGGCAATAACTTAATAAAGCCTTTAAGACAACAGAATCTTAAGTAGTCACCCTTTTTGTTGTTGATGAGGAGGAGGGATACAGATACCAGGATCAAAACTTTCTTTGTATGCCTGCAGCTGGGATCTGGGCACTGCCTTGCTATCCTGCTGCTATGATGCTCCGGCCATATGCTCTCACTTACACTCCAGCCCGTGAGTCAGGACGCAGTGCTTGTGAAATTGGCATAACGACTGTCATTACTGTGTTCTAAACACCTTGCAAGCCAGATTTTTCTTCTTTCTATGAAAATTAGACAAGATGTCCCAAGTGTAAAGCACCTAAATGGCATATATTCTAAAGGCAGAATGGTATACCACTCAAGAAGATCAAAAGAGTATGTATTAATTGGTAACAGGCTGTACAATGATCACGGACATTTATTAGTAGAATGAGAAACAAAATGATACAAGTTCAGCCTATCTAGATTTCTAGGGAATAGAGAAAGTCTGCTACACATGACAGACTTAGGGTTTGATCATTCGGGGTAGCAAGGAGGTCTACTTTTCAGAATTAGGGAAATATTTCAGTAAAATACACAAAATAGTTTCAGATTTCCAAAAGAGATATCTGATTTCATGGTTTTGTCTTTCTTCTCCAGACTTCTATAATGAAAACATGGTAATGTGGATGGTTCAAATGTAAACAGAGGCAAAATAAATTCTCTTACCTCCCCCAAACGTAAGATTTGTCCTTTTTCGATTATAGATAAAATGTAATATCCTGGACCAGATGTAGGTCATACAAATGACAAATTACAGCGTGTGTTTGGTTTGCCTACTCTCCTTGACTTCTAGCTTAAGAGACCTTCTTCAACCCCAGCACTCCCTGCCTTGCCTAAATATTGACTCCTGCTTCCATATTGGTCTAGAGCTTTGTTGAGTTTACCTGACATGCTTCTTCCAATAAAATACAGTGTGCATGTGTCTAAGGTGCGTGTTTTGCAGAATAATATCTGCAGTTTATTCATGAAAAATGTCTTGAAACTCAAATAATTATTTTACTGGGTAAAATTCAAGTACCAAAAGATGCCATAGAGTAAATGAGTTTTAGCTAAACAGCTCGTGTACTGTCCTTTTCAGATCCCGGGCGGAGAAGAGGTGCCTAGTGTGAATTCAACTGCATCTCTAGGTCATCTTCACTTTAGTTTGACTACTTACAAATGCCCATCTAGTATACATTTTATTTCCTGTTTCCTTAAGATCAATTCTAAATATTTGACTTCCAATACCCAAATAAATACATAAAGGTTCGTAATTGAAAAACAATTTTCCAGTGTAAGAATTTTAAGATTCAAAGGTATCCATTAGGACTGACTGCAAATGATATTAAGCATCGGTCACATTGCATTTTTTCCCTCAATGCACAGAATAATATCCCTGTCTCACTGTGTACAACTTTGTCTTTCAGAAGAAATATTTTCACAGTGCCCTCATTGCTCTTTACCAATCTCAGCTCCTTATCTTTTAAAAAACAAGTAGCAAAAATCCACTTCATTGTAAAGTTGCTTTTGGGAGGGGATGATATCATAGCACTTGTTACGTAAATGTATTACCTTTTGCCAAGCTGTATTGCAATTATTTCTGTTTCCTCTACTATATTGAGATCTCCCCAAGGTCAAGTACATTATTTTTGTATTCCCGACGCCTAATTTGTTTGTTTTTTGTTTGTTTGTTTGTTTTTGTTTTTGTTTTTTTACTTCTTGGCAGATAGTATGCACTTGATAAAATTTGCTAAATGAGAATTTTGATGAATGCAGAAATGACTGCTTCATGATTCTTCTATTTTCTTGTCTCTTTATCCACCTACATTCCTTTATTATTGCTCTAAGTAACAGTGTTCAACACCGACTACAGTTTTTGAAATTCTCAGAAATGGTTTTCAATTTCCTGAACAGTTGTTACCCTATATCAGCAAAACGATTAAAACAATGTGCTGTTAAGAGTGCCTTATTTCACTAGCTGGGTGTACATGGTTAACTTATGAATATATTTAAAGTTTTGTTTTTTAATTTAAAAATCTAAATAATATCTCTCTACTTAGTGGTATGGTTTTTAGGTTAAGAAACTGATAAATTAGATTCACTTATCAAACAAAGATGCCTAACTAAAGCACTTAGGGTAAACCATGTCTAATACATAACATTGGTCAAGTTATCATTTAGTATTAAGTCTTACCCTAACCAAAAAGTCCATTGAAATAATAAAGTATTGTATTAGATTATTTCTCCCTCCCCAAATGTTGTGTATTTTATTGAAATCTTTCAATTTAGAAAATTCTACCATGTTGAAATAATAGTGATTGTTAAAGTTTACTAATTTGAGGTACTGTATTGTTCTGCCTTCTGAAGCACAGCTTATCTATATCTCACGTGTTCACAATAAATGCCACTAGGGTAGACGTAGATGCTTTGGAGGCATTAATCATGCTAGTTCATGGTGAAAGTACGGACTTTTTAATGGAAATTTTAAACCCACAATTTTCTTTTATTAGCTTAGTACCATGATTAATATTTTCAAAATAAACAAAGGAGCAAAAGCCTGAGTATCTCTACCATCAGACAGGCTCTTATTAGTGTCATGTCAGAAGTCATTTAAGTACGATGTGGTTAAAACTGTCTGTTGAAACCAGATTATGTCATAACACTGCTGCAGAGAAGGTGAACAGTTCACATTGTACTTCATGTTCAGTCGTTCATAATTAAACTTCACAATATAAAATTTCACTGTAGAGCTGCTTTCGACTCCTAATTGGCATAAGACCTGAGAAAATCTTTATATGTGCAATTTGCCATTTATAAAAGGGTTTTGTTTCGAGAATGTGTGATGAAGGTCAATTGTTTAAAACTACAAAGATATTGTACTAAAGAAACAATGTGTTTAAGGAGTTAGGTGCATAATCTACCCCACAAACAATTTGCCTATAAATTATCTCGAGAAACAGTTCTATAGAATGTTACTAATACATAACTATTATGTAGAAAATGTTATCAGAAATAAAAAATAGGATGTTAAGTCTGTCTCACTCTCACCTCTAGCCTATAATTTTCCCATTTCCTTGCTTCTTGTGTAATCCAGCTTTTGTTCAGATGGAGTTAAGCCTCCCTCATCTCAAGTCTATTGTTTAAAGCTGAAACTCAAACAAAAAAGGCATTGGCATGACTCTGAGAAGGGATATAACTGCAGAGGAAGGAAGACAGTGTGACTGGATTAGGGGACCCACTGAGGTTTTCTGTCCCATAGTTCTTTGTAGCTACTTCCTTGTATCAATATCCTCTAAAGTGGGAAGTATATTCCTAGGGGCTGATTCAGATGACGCCTTGTGGTGAAGGAAAAATGTTTAAATCTCAAGTTTTTTTTTTTGTTTTGTTTTGTTTCGTTTTGTTTTTCCTAAAGGCAAGAAATAAACTTATCTTTATGGCATTTAATATATAGATTGATACTTATCCCATTGCCAGGGTCTGTATGGTCACATATTGATTTCTGAGGTACATACAAAAGCATCCACAAAATATGCAGAAAAATGTACATGGAAAGAGGGAAGAGTGGAAAATTTATAACACAGAAGGGTAGGCAGTCACATCCTTAATCGCATGTTTGCTTTCATTATAATATATCATATTCCAGTTTCCATAATGCTGTGAAATGAAATAGCAGTCCTGATATTCAACTATAACTAGATATATCCTCAGCAAGCGTACATGAAACACTTTTCAAATGGATGCTATAAGAATTAAAATAATAAAAGCAAACTTCAGGAAAATGGCATATCTACTTTTAAAATAAGTTTATACTTAAAAAACTGAATAAGAAGTAATACAGAAATAAAAATAAAAATATAGAGGACATTTAAAATCAGACAGTAGATTATCCCTCCGGTATTAATGAAAAATTTCATCAAAGGTGAGTATTATGCCTCAAGAGACTGGGTAAAAATGAAAAAATATATATATATATAATTACAATGAATAGGTACATATAATAGGTTTATCTGTATGATCAATGTATTTTGAAACCTCTGATATAGACCACCATCCTGATAACTTCTGTTTTACATTTTGAGAATTTCCAATAACACTCTTTCTCTTCTACCACTGTGTGGATCATAGGTACAGCCTTTCTCTTTCTGTAGTTGAATGTGGAACACAATTCACAATTCAATTTGAAGTGCTTCTCTTTTAATTAAATACTCATGGAGTTGTATCTTGTCCATTGGCGATTTGCTTTTGTTCTTGCTTGTATCAACTTGCATCATGAGAAAGGGTAAAATAATAAAAGTGAATATTTAGATTTCTGAAGGACTAAAACAGTTTTTCAAATGGTTTTGTAGCTTTTAGTATGAGTGTTGGGATTCAGGAAAAGAAGTTAGTGCTGAGACGATAGATACAAGGACTGTGCACTATGAAATTTACAAGAAGAACAAAATATGTAGCCATTTAAAAGGCTAATTTTCCCACTGATACTATAATTCAGTGAGTGAGGACCTGAAATTAAAGGAAGCAAAGCAGTAGTATTAAAACATAATTACACCAAACTGTATTTGTATAGTGTGTTGATTAGAAAGGAGATGGATATAGTAAATAAAAAATAGAGAAAAAAAAATCCCTCAATCTACTTGGCTATTTACCTGCTACTGGAGGAATTCCTAAGTATACCGCATGGCGGTAAAAAAGACAGTGGCAAGTCTTCTACTTTAACTTTATTTCTGTGTCTTACAGTATTTTAATACTTTAAAGGAAGGATGGAAAGACAAGTACTGGTATGAGTCACAGAGTTCATTTTGATTAGAATTTCCAGTGATTCAAGTGGGTCTTGAGACTCTTCAAACACCAGTTTCAGAGTTTCTCTATCAACATAATAAAGATTAGAAATGTGTCAAAACATTCTTGTGAAAAATAAATGAGATAGTGAGCCAGGATTTCAAATAGATATATTTGGAAACTGCCATAGATCCGAATAACTGAGCCACAAATCAGTTATTTCAGGACTTATTTTAAAATATTCTCTGGTGTTTTCAGGGGAAAAAAGCACCAACAAGTATTATACAAATGGTCTCGGTGACACATACTTTTAATCCCAGTGATCCGAATGGCTGAGGCAGGTGAATCTTCAAGCCTCAGCCTGGGTAACTTAGGGAAAGCCTATCTCAAAATAAAAAGTAAAAAGTTAGCTAAGGATATAGGAGCAGTGTAAAGATCCTGAGTTTAATCCCTAGTACCCAAAGAACAACAACAACAAAACACACAAAGCATTGATGAGATGGAAGCAAAATTCATTTCTTAAATGGAAGAATAACTGATAATGCATAATTTATATGAATGAATCCATGTTCTCTTTCAGGATCCAACACTAAGTTATACTGGAAAGTAAGAAAGGTCCACAAAGAGAATAAGCACTATATAGAGATAAAATACTTCTGAAAGAAAGTTACTACTTTTCTCTGGCTCTTTTGGTAAATGTCTCTAACCTTCCTTCTTTTAAAAGTATTTATATATATGAATATTCTCACATGTTCAGTTAAAAAGATTATACTGCTTAACATGAAAGAAAAATCCAGATTCCAGTATATTTTATTGAATCTGTTATCGAGCAGCCTGCTTCTAAAAGTGGCTCTCAACTAAACGTTACCACGTTCCAGTTTGTTCCCCTCTTCCTTGGGAGTGACATTCCAGGTTCTTCTCATCTTGAACAAAGAATTGAACAAAACAAGCAAAAAGCCAAGTTTATTTGAGAAAGTAAAAGTGAAGAGTGTGGAAGAAACCAGCTCTGCAGAATGAGTTTGGGCTGAGGAAGAGGAAAAAGCAAGATAAAGGAAAGCGCTGGAGAAAGCAGTGTGGGCTATCATGAGGAAAACCACTATAGCAAACTCTTTTTGGTGTGGTGTGTCCTTTATGTTGTCCAAATCTAGAGGAAACCTGCTAGAACTTCGTAGAGGTCCTGAGAGGCAATGCTGGGATCCCGCGCCTCAGGCTGATGTCAAGTCTAGCCGTCCTGTGGAAAACCTGCTGGAGTTCTCCTGAGAAGTCCATGTGGAGGGATCTGGAAACTGTACTGTGCGTGTGTCCGGGATCTCGTAATTAACAGGTCGCTCCTATTTCTCAGCCACTTTTGCCACATCCTAATCACATATCTCAAATCTATTTCTAAGGACTACAGTGATGACCTTGTGTAAGTTAATTTGATTTCTTGAATGTGGTGTATCTGTGTGTGTTTGCAACATGTGTATGTGTGTGTATGAGTGTGTTAGCAATACATTCAGGTTGATTTCTCTACAATCAATGTGGAATAGCATAAGTAAGATTATGAAGTAAATAGTTGTAAAGTCTCAACTAAATTTCTTTCATTGGTATTAAAATATTTGTATTAAATGGAGGTAATACATCCAAAACACTTGAAATAGCTTTCATTACGTTAAGATCATATTTAATGATCCAGTTTTATCTTTCGGTATACCACAATATTCTATAGCAATAGCTTGAATTCTTACCTCTATTTTAAGTAGAATGATTCCTTATAAAAATGTGAAAGAACATAGAGCTTTTTGTTTTTACTCCTTTTAACTAAACTATTTTTAGAGATCCTAAGGTCTCTGGGATACAGTATTTGAACCAGTTTCTCTCATTTTATTGTTCTTGTTTTGTTTCTACTCTTCATCAGGACAAACAAATGTTCAAGGACACATTTGAAGGATGGAAATTTATGGGCTGGCTGTTCCAGTGTACATTAGATTTGTAGTCATTGAATAAATTAGGTTAAGCAATTAAAAGAGACACCATATAAACCTTACACAAGCATATAATGATGCCAGGAGGCAGTAATAGCCTTGAGAGAATATAAATCAAATAATCAGAATAAGATTATATTGTGGTTCCTATTCAAAAATGCAAGAGAGAAAGCATAAACTTTCCCATGCATTCATCCTTGATCTTATTTAATGTTTTTTGGAAGACAGGAAAAATGTGGTTTTACGAAAGGGATTTTTAAGGACACATTAGTAAACATTATTCTGGAGGTTTGTGTTTGGTTTTGTTTATATTCATTTGCATATTTTGGACTGCTGTTTGCATAATAAGACCACTGTTATTTCTAGTCAGTCCACGAGTGATTAGACATATGAATAACACAATTCTGTATCTTTTGTGATATACATTATTGTAATCTATGAAAGTCTTCCTAACAATTCTTGGCACTGACAATCAGTGAATCTCGCTACAGAGTGTGAGATGACAATTCCACAATGTTACATTGCCATTTAAAAACTGTAAGAGAATAAAAACACGCATACAATTTGTACAAATACACTTCAAATATGCAGTGCTATGATTAGTAGGTTGGGCTTTGCACGGATGCAGATCTGAACAACTCGGCCTCCTTTGATCAATGTCTATGACTTGTATGGCTGACACAAATGCTCAGTGATCTGCTTGGAAAAGATTGTCAAGCAATTAAACTAACTATGCGGTAATTCTGACATTGACCACTACTGGCTAGGCAGAAGGATTTGGTACAGGCCTACGCTTTTTGCCTTTCTTCTTCTTCTTCTTCTTCTTTTTTTTTTTTTTTTTTTAAGTAAACAAATGCCCTCAGAAACTGGTAATCTAATGGAGAAGAGAGTGGGGTAGGGAAAAATATAAACCTCACTGCCAGGAATACTCCTATTGCCCTGCGGAAATGCGAGAATCAGTCTTGTGCACCAAAAAGGGCTGAGACTGAGAACTCAGGAGAAGAAAGCTGGTTGTGTGTTAGAAATATCGCTAAGCTTTTTTTAAACATCTTAATTTTTTCTTAAGGACAGCCAAAGGCATGACTCATGTGCCTGTTATTCTCAGAATGCATGTAAGCCTACGTAATACTACACATTTCATCAAATTATGTTTTAGATTCTTCTGCAGTGACAAGTATGTGAGCATAACAATCATCACACTATCCTGAGTGTTATGCGTCTAGGTTTTTTGAAATTCTAATCAGAGTTTCAAAAGCATCAACCTGGACCAACTTCCCTAGGTATGAGATAAGTTATTTTCCCTTTACAAGAATATCTAAAATAGAGTTGCTTTTCTACTTCTCGTTCTTTCAAAGAGTTTGCATTTATGATTGTAGAAAATGAAAGATAAATCCATCTAGAGTAATATATAAGTAACACACATATATGCACATTCTTTGACTTATATTCAGAGACTAAAATGCGGTTATCATTAACATGATTATTTTGAGACCTGTGATTTTTTTCCAGGAATTACTTTTGCTATAAACTTTCACTCTCAAAAAATAAAATGTAGGTAATTATGTCTCAAGAGTATATATATATATATATATATATATATATATATATATATACACACACACACATATATGTATATATGGCACATTTCAAATTTATTCAAATGAAGAAAATCTATTACTTGGTAAAATGGGTTTAGCTTCTAAAATTGATCCAATAACTATCTGTGAAAGTAAAATTTTGATAAAAATCCACTTTCAGTGCTTTGAGTCAAGGCATAAATATTTCTAAATTACTTTGCAACCAGTTCTATAAAATAAAATAATCAATGCTTGTTACTGATAAGTGGTATTAAAGGGAAGGTATTTAATTGATGTCTTTGATTATGATTCATGCAGAAAAGTACTGAGCAAGAAAGTCAGATTGAGATCTCTTCATAATGCTGTTGATGTTCAAGAGTACAATATTCTTTTATCTTGATGGTGTTTTGCTGTGAGCACAGCTCTGGACTGTAGTGATTCACTTTATTATCATGGGAGAGATGTAGTCACGGTGGGCTAACCCCTGTGTGGTTCAGGGCTGAGTGTGCTGCTGGGGTGACTTCTGGATCGGAGAGGTGGGCCGAGGGGAGCTGACCCAGAAGAGTGCATCTCCTGCAGGGCTCCTCTCTCTCCTCTGCTCTCTGACTGAGCAGCTTCCCTCCGAGGCAGGCCCCTCACCACGACATTTCTGTTTGGAGCCAGCCAAATGTGGACTGAATCATGAGCCCAGACATCTCTTTTCCTTTAAGTTGTAGGTGTCAGGTATTGTGTCTCAGCAAGAAGAAAGTGACTAAGATGGTTCCTCTAAATGTAATAAATGGCAATACAATGCTGAAAGGGGGAGTTTCTACATGTTCACACCATTTACGTTCGGGGGGATCTTTAAATAATGGATTTATAAAAACAATGATAAGTGGGTTTGATATTGCTTCATAGCAAAGTATAGCACTGAAAGGAGGGTTGCAAACACTTAGAAAACATGGAATCGATAAGAAGTATTCGTAGGAGTGAGTAACAAACAAAATTTATTTTTAATTTTGAAATAATGATTGACAGCTTACTGGGAATGCTATGGAAACAATTTACCGTTGTGAGTATGTCTTTTAACAGTCTTTATTATATTTCAGTGAATAGAACAGATAAATATGTTTGCAGTGTTAGAGTGAAGGAAATCCAACTATATTTGAAAGGAGAGTGTGTGTGACGTGGTGATAGGCAGGCTGTAGTGGAAGACAGTCTTAGTTGGCCTTCCAGCCCTGTCAGTGTCCCCTGAAGTAGTATTAAGTCATTTTCAGGGCTTAGTCTCTGTGAAATGAGGATAATATATCTAAATGGGCTGTTTAAGAGTGAGAGATCATAGATATATGGTTTCTAAAATATAATAAATTAACAAACTGGTATTATGATGTGAATATCATCTTAGAAGAAAGTTTCTCATGTTGTGTACTGGCATTTGTCCTTGGACTATTTTTAATCAATGATGTTGATGTAGATATATAGGTTATGCTTAGCATATTTGTGTGCAACACAAAGTTGAATTGGTAGGTAATGTACTAGAAGACTGACAGAATCAGAGTGTAGAAAATCTTGACTGATGGAAACAATATACTTAAGCCATCAGCATGAAATAAAGGTCTGAACTCAGATACAAGAAACCAACTAAAAGAACCAAGGATGAAAGAGTCATGATTTGACAACACCTCATCATAAGGACTTAAGAACTCTTAGTTGATTGTAAGTGGGTTATGAGTCATTCTATAATGAGAATGCCAAGAAAGGCTAATGGAGTCCTGGGCATCATTAATAGAAGTATACTGAACAAAGCCATGGGGGGTAAATCCCGTAGATCTCTGCACTGATCAGAACAGCTGGAAGATAATGTAATGTTTTGGACGTTGCATTTAATGGGACATTGTAAAATTAGAAAAGGACAAAGAAATGTCTGGAAATGATGCCATATGAGGAGAACTATTATGTAGGCTTAACTGTTATAGTTACCTGTAAGTATTTCAAAGACTTTTGCATGAAAGAAGAAATAAAGTTCTTTTAAACTCGCTGACGAAACACAAGATTAATGGGAGGTTACATAAGCAGGTAAATTTGGATTTTCTATAACGAAGTAACTTCTTTCTAAACTGAACTGTTAAAAATGGAATGTTTTCCCTGGTGAGGTGGTAAATCTCTTGCCAAAGCAAGTGTTGAAGCAGATGCTGAATGATCTTCTGTTAGAACTGGGTGAGAGACTCCTTCAGTCCATGAACACGTACTGAACGCAGGCTGCCCAGGGCCGCAGAACTGATAAACACAGACCACTAGCTGACACAATGAAGGGGCATCTGACTCACTCTAATTGCTCCAATTATCCTGTAATGTGAAACTCTGTAATTTTAATAGGTAAAACTGAAGTGATCAAATTTTAACCTTTGATGTCAAAAATGTTTAGACTATTATGAAAGTGTTGCATTTTTTATATTTTGCTTTTACATTGCATTTAGTATTGTAGTTACTGACCTTATCTATGTCTTGTCACTAATAAAGTACGTACTTTTGTCTCAATATTCAGAAATTTGTACTATTTTAAAGCCTAAAGAACTTTCAGTAGTGATAGAAATAGTTTTTATCTCTGCAGTCTTTATCTCAATATGATAGCAACATGTGTTTTTTGAGCATTTTAAATGTGACTAGGGCAAACGAGGAATTTTTAAATTTTGTTTATTTTTACTAACTGAAATTTAAATAGCTACAATGGCAAGTAGTAGTAATATTGGGCAGTCCTCCTTTGAACAACTAGATTAACTTGATGTTGTCAAAATAATTGCACTTATCAATTAATAAGGGCACATACATGGATCCCTAAAAGACCTATTTGTTTTCTTTGTCCTTATTAAGATTTAGATACATGCATCTCTTTTGAGTATTTTTTTTTCCAGTATAAATTGGAATATTTGAAAAAGTATAGATAACCCAGGACTTTAACCCTCATCTTTCTACTGTCAGGTCAGGAGCTAATTTGGTATAGTCCTTCAGCCTTATTGTTTTTCTTTTTTATTGGTATTTTAAATTAGGCATTGAAGTTTGCATTTGATCAGTTTCTCTATTCATATATTTAGGTATCTAGCGACAGGTGACTTTTACTTTATCACTTTGCTTCTTGCCATTCAACGTTATCAGCACACGACTCTTGCTTCTAAGTTACTAACAACTCTGTACTGAAGACTTTTCCAGTTCTTTTTCATTTTTTCACAGTTTCTGTCTCATTCTCTTACCTTTTCACTGAGTTCATTTCTGAATAGTCTACTGAATGTGTCACTGCATCTGGGAACACAGTCGTGCCCTCGTGACCTTGCAGCAGAAGACGCCAGACTCTAAAATTATTGTGAATAGTTTTCATCTCAACATGAAGGCAGCTTAAAACACTTTTATCTTAAGCTTATGGAGTCATGGAGATAACACTTGAATTTTTCTACTGCTCTGTAATGCAGCTGCTTTTATTTTTGTTTCTGCTCTTTCTAGGAATTATACTTTAATATTTCGTAGTGAATGATTTTATTTTCCCAGGAAAATCCTCATTATTGATGGCCTCCCCGGAATGCACCATCATAGGCAGCATTGACAGTGAATACTGAGTCGTCGATGTATGTTTTCATATTTGGTTTGGCTGTATTCAAGTTGGGAATTGTTTTTATCGGCCATGCTTCCTGCTGTATCACTCATTTCTTATTTAGATTACTACATTCACTTGTTATAAAAACATTTTAATGTTATTTATTTGACACTTGAAATAACTTACATGAGTGGGATAGTGGGGCAATCACTACTATTTCTATTTGCTAAATGACAAAACTGAAGCTCAGAAACCCAACAGACTTGTCCAAGACTCTGTGTATTGAATTGTATCCATACCAGATAAACTTGTCCTTCTCTTGCTTAAAGCTTCTACTCCCCATATCAAGAAATAAGAAGTATTGTGTAAACATATACAGTACATATTATTTAAAATATAGTGCATAACTCAATTATTTTCTCATTCATTTACTAAATTAGCAGTAACAGTAATTTTCAAAGGACTTATGTGACCTGAGTTTAATTCCTAAAAATGGAAAGTATTCTTTGACCTTGAATTCCAGTTTCTGTTTGTAATCAATATTGGGTGTCAGCTTGTATGCTTAGGTGTGCATACATCTGAAATACATTTTAGGTAAAAATTTATATCTATTTTCACAGATTTTAATTGTCTTCAACACATCAACTATAGCTGACATTAAAATAATCAGAATTTCTTCTGTTAGTGTGGTAATGTTCTCACCTTTACTGTGTTGTGAGGACATAATGAGTTGCTGTGATTAAAAATAATCATCCGTTCATAAGCAATACTATAAATAAATTATGCAGCCTTCTGCAATCGATTAATAATAAATTTCTGATGTCAGGCATGATTACCCTGAGGGGGAAATGAAATAAGACATTTTAATATGAATAGGAGAAACAGAGATTTGTGAAAGGTCACGGTTAGAATGTCTGAGCAGGTTGCTTTTTGGGGTGTATGGAGGAGGCTGCGAGAGCTTGAAGAGTGTAATCTGGAAGACTTCCTGAGCATATGGAGTGATGAGAAAAAGTGGCACAGAAATGCTAGCGAGGAAAGAAGAAAATTGGATAAATCAAGGGAAAAGCCTGGGGGAAGGGAAATGCCTGAAGGAAGGAAGTGAAAACAGATGTCTAGATGGCCATTGTCGGGTTTTTTTAGCATCATGAGATTATTTTGAGTATGCTTTTGAAAAGAATAAGCTCCTGTAATAGTTCAAAAAACAGCTGAACTGGCTAGAGTAGTTAAAGACGGTTTTACATGAAAGCATTTTCCAATTTCAACATACTGGTTGAAGTAGACTTTAGAATTAAAAATGTCTGATAATAGGTAAACTGGAGGGTTTTTTTTTATTTTATGTATTGCATAGCATCACAATAATTTTATTTTATAATGTGTGGTGTTTCTCTTCCAAACATTAGGACATTTTACAATGTCTGTAAGATTTCAAGTGTTTTCTTCTTCTCATTTCTGAAAAGAAACATTCACATTTTTCCCAAGTTTTGCAAAAACTTGCTTGGTGTAATTATTTAACGCATTATTTCTAGCAAACAAGAAATAGATATTTAATAATTTGTATTTGTAATTGTTGAATATTTTGCAGATGGCACTCTAAAATTATGCAGTGCCTTGAGTTTACAAGAGTTCTAGATCTTTCACTCAAAAAAGTATTAAAACAGTAATTAACCTTGATCTTACAAGGTATGCTTCTACCTCAGAAGACTATTTATTTGTAAATACTCACTCCAGAAAATGGAAGGGATGTTTTTGTAATGGCAACTCATCTATCATTCTGAAAAACTGGACAGAAATTTAGTCAAGAAGGAACTGAAGGGATTAAAAGGAAAAATTCCTATCCTGAAGGTCTGATAGGATCCCAAAAGATACTTTTTGTATTGCCCCAGAAAGCATCTCACTGATCGTTTAAACTAAGAAATAAATTGAGTCATAAAAAGTGCACAGTAGGTCTGTATTGCCTCAGAACAAAAACATTTTAAGTTCAAACAAACAAACAAATAAACCACTGAAGTAGAAAATTTGGCAATGGCCTAATAAGCCAGGGAATGTACCATCTCTAAGTAAGAAGGATTGAATTTTGTTGTTGTTGTTGTTCTTCTTTACCTCTCAGTGCTAAAATGTGTTATCATAATGATTTCCCTTATGATTTTTGCATTTACTGATCCTACTAGGTTCTTTCTGCCTTTATGTAGTATGCTTGCCTGTGCCAGAGGAAGCAACATATATAACCTCAGAGGGAGTTACTGAAGTTAGGCCTAATCTTTACATGCATCAGTTTCCCCTCTGTTCACCAGAGGGGATAGAGAATACAATTTTTTGCATGTCTTCTCCTTTTTTTGAGGGGGTGGTGGTGTCTGGATTGGAACTTGGCCTTGTGTTTGTTATACAAGCACTCTACACTGAGCTAAGTCCTCAACCCCTGCACATTTTAATGCTTACCCTGTTGTGCATAATGGACTTCATGTCACCAATGGTCTTTTGACTATACACTGCTGCTATGCTTGCACTACCTGTTCATTTTATGCAGCTATAAAGCTCACAGGCTATCAACACCAGAGATAACGAATTATTGTTTTCATTGTTAAGTCTAAAAACTGTACACAGCATTACTTGGATTTTTTTTATATCACTATAATTTTAATGTGCTATTGAATGCAAAGTGTGAACAAAAAGTTGCTCCAAAGAAGTATCTGACTTGTTATACCTGTTTCTCCAAAAACAAAAAAACAAAACCCTCACTCAAAATTGGTAGTATAAACAAGATGAAGAAGAAGATACTGTGATTCTAGATTAACAAAGTAGGTGCCTGTGCCCACTGTATACTGTGTTTTGGCACACTGGAAAAGAAGACTTATACATATTTGGAGTTTTTGAATTTTGTCATGTTTTCCCAATATATATATTTGCAAGATATTTGAAAATTTTATCATACCATTTCTACATTCTTAGAAAAAAAGGGGGAAACTAGTTTTAAGGAGTCCTGACAACAGTCAAAAAATGCAAAATTAATCAATTTGGTACACTCAGTATGAAATTCACTGAGATTATCTATTAGTGATTTTAAAAAACACTTTAGATTTACATTGGATTTTTTTTTTTTTTTTTTTTTTTTTTTTTTTTTTTTTTTTTTTTTTTTTTTTTTTTTTTTTTTTTTTTTTTTTTTTTTTTTTTTTTTTTTTTTTTTTGTGGTGCTGGGGATTGAACTCAGGGCCTTGTGCTTGCAAGGCAAGCACTCTAATCACTGAGCTAAATCCCCAGCCCCAGATTTACATTGGATTTAAAGCTCAATCCTGAATATTTAATTATTATGTTATATTGGATATTATAAAATATTATACTCGAAAAACAAGTGTATTTTATATATAGATATGGAATTTTACTTTTCTGAAAATTGAGTTTCTTCGTGGCACAATAACCCAATTTTGACTTTTGTATATCATTGATTTGTTTTTATAAATTTATGCAGAGTTATGTTAACAATATACATCAGTAGAAAAATAAATAAAAGTAGATAAAGATTTGCAAGGGTGTGTATGCACAAATATCTCCATTTAAATGGATTCTCTACAGCTGCTGCTTTTGGAGGATGACAATAAAGCTGTTATGCCAGTACCAAACCATTTTTATCTCTATTGCTTTGTAGTACAGCTTGAAGTCTGGGATTGCTATGCCACCTGTTTTGCTCTTATTGCTGAGAATTACTTTTGCTATTCAGGGTCTCTTCTGCTTCCATATGAATTTCAGGATTGTTTGTTCTAAATCTGTAAAGTATGCTGTTGGCATTTTGACTGGGATTGCATTGAATCTGTATAAAAGTTTTGGAAGTATGGCCATTTGGACAGTGTTGGTTCTGACTAAACAAGAGCAAGGGATATCTTTCCATTTTCTGATGTTTTCTTCGATCTTCTTCTGCAGAGTACTGGAGTCTTCTTTGTAGAGGTCTTTCACTTCCTTAGTTAGGTTAATTCCTGGGTATTTCATCTTTCTTGAAGCAATGAACGGTATTGTTTTCAGAATTTTCTTCTCATTTTGTTCATTGTTGGTATACACAAGTGCTAAAGATGTCTCTGTGTTAATCTTATATCCTGCTACTTTTTCTGAAATTGCTTATTAAGTCTAAAAGTTTTTTGATGGAGTTCTTTGGGTCGTCTACGTAGAGTATCTGCAAATGGTGATAATTTGAGTTCTTTCTTTCCTATATGTGCCCTTTTTATTTCTTTCTCTTGCCTAATTGCTCTGGCTTATGTTTCAAGTACTATGTTGAATAACAGAGGTGAAAGTGGGCATCCTTGTCTTGTTCCTGATTTTAGGAGAAATGCTTTCAGTTTTTCCCTATTTAGTATGATGCTAGCTATTGGTTTGTCATAGATGACCGTTATCATATTCAGGTATTGTCTTAGTTAGATTTTCTAGTGTCGATGGTTTGTAAGAGAGCAAATTTAATACAGGACATTTATAAGTTACAATATTCACCCACAAGCCCAATATTGGAAGAGTGCTGAATGTCCATCTAGGCACTGGAGACGCAAAAGGTCCAGTCAAAGGCTGGGAGCCCATAGCACTGTCCCATGTACCTCCATGTCGGCAGAGGATGGCCAATGAAATCTTTACTGGAATCAGGATACGATGCTTGCAGCAGAGATGAAGACCAGGGCTCCCCCGAGGCAACAGCAGCCATCCTCAATGATAGCAAGGCCCGAGCTCCTTCCTTGACAAGAATAGCCAAGTTCCTTTCAGGAGAACTAGCCGCAGCCGAGCTTCTCATGCAAAACAACTCGCCAACTAGCTTCTGCTCCCACTCTGCTTTATGTTGCGTCAGCAACAATCCTTGGGTGGATCCTCTACACCCGGCATCACACCAACTCAGTCCAGCTGGGTGTTCTGGCTCAAATTGACCACAATAAGTCCACCACAGGTATGAGCACAATAGAGGATACAGAAACCTCTCCAGACATATTCAAGTATTTGATCTCTGACAAAGGGTCCAAAAACATACATTAGAGGAAAGATAGCCTATTCAACAAGTGGTGTTGCGAAAACTGGTTATCTGGCTGTAGAAGAAAGAGACTAGACACTTATTTCTCACCATGTACTAAATTAAAATCAAAATTGATCAAAGATCTAAACATTAAAACAGGAACATTAAAGCTGCTGAAAGATAAACTAAGTAAAACACTTGAAGACATAGGAGTAGGAAAGGATTTTCTAAACAGAACCTCAGTTGTACAAGAAATAGCAGCAAGACTCAACAAATGCGATTACATCAAACTAAAAAAGCTTCTGTATAGCAAAAGAATCAATCAACGAAGTGAAAAGAAACCCTACAGAATGGGGAAAAAATGCCAGCTACTCCTCAGACAGAGGACCAATATCTAGAATATATTAAAAAAAATACTCAAAAAAATTAAACCACCTAAAACTTAAGACCCAGTCAAGACATGGGTCAGAGAAGTGAACAGACATTTCACAGAAGATGAAGTACGAGTGGCCAACAAATATACGAAAAAATGTTCAGCATCTCTAGCCATTAGAGAAATGCAAATTAAAACAGCACCAAGGTTACATCTTACTCCAGAAAGAATGGCAATCATTGGGAAATCAAACAATTACAAATGCTGACATGGCTGTGGCAACAAAAAGCTCTCCCACATTGTTGGTGGCCATGCAAACTAGTGCAACCATTGTGGAAATCATTACGGAGATTTCTCAAAGAACTGAAATTAGAAATTCCATATGACCCAGCTACTCCTCTACTAAGCATCTTCCCCAAAATACTTAAATCATCATGCTACAATGATGCATGCATACCAGTGTTTATAGCAACACAATTCATAACAGCTAAATCGTGAAAGCAGCCTGTATACCCATCAACAGATGATTAGGTATACAAAATGTAGTATCTATAGATAATGAAATACTACTCTGCTATAAAGAATGACAGATTTGAAGTATTTGTGGGAAAATGGATGCACTTGGAAAATATAATACTGAGTGAAATAAAGCAGACACCCAAGTTTAAATACCATATGGTATCACTCATTTGAGTGAGGCAAAATACGAGCAGGGAAAATAATAAAGGCTGGATTGGAATGGACAAGGAGACAGATCTCCTCCAATATGGAAATAGTCCAAGGAAGCAGGATGGTGAGTAAGGAGGGGAAGGGGAAATAAGGGGAATAAAGATGCGCTATGTACAGGATCCTAATAACTCCAATCAATGTAAACATATTCCATAATGTGAGGTAAGACAAATAACATCAATAAGTATGTAAAAGGTGATAGGGGAGTCAGAGGAGAAGGGTGGAAGGGGAGGGAAAGGAAAGAGAATTAGAAAAGAAAAACTAATTTGTGCTGGTAACTACTGCCCAATATGACTGTAAACTGCTAGAACTGCAAACACTGGAGTCATGTAATGTTTTGGTTATTTTGCCAATTGATAATCTAGCTTTAACCTTCCATAGAAAGAAAGATAGCTATAGTTAAATATAGGCACTTCTGGAAACAGTGAAAAATTTTAACAAAGTTTTAAAAAAAGTTATAAGTTAATTGAATGTTACTAATATAATTTGCATTAGGTATCCTATTTTCCTTTGAAAAATATTTTCTTTATTCTATACGATGTGTTGAAACTGTAACAAATATTGCTATTTTCTATTTTCTTAAGTGTTCAATTACAAATTTCACTAAAGTAATAATTGTAACATCAATGGCTAGAATACTACGGCTTCTAAGGAAATATCATTCATAATTTTAACTACTACTTCATGTTAAATCCAAATAAATAAATAAAAATGTGACAGTGACCTTCATTATTTCTTGGGCAGAATTTAATTAACAGAAAACCAAGTTTTCCATGAACACATTGTGGCCTTTGAAATTCATTGGAGTGATTGCATTCTTATCATAAATTCTTCACAAGATTTGCAAAATGACTGGAGGAAAGAAAGTAGATAAATCTAGATGTATAACTTACATGACAGTCAACAAAGCTCTCGGAGTTGCAGGAGGCCCCTTGATATGCCATTCTTAGAAATGTTTAATTATATGTCATTGTCTAAAATCCTCTTGCGTTTATTTTCCTTTAAGCTGCTTTTGTAAGATGCTCATAGAACACTGACACCTAATTTTGGCTGATAACCAAAAGTTCAGTTTATAAGTAAATGTATTTTTAAATGAACATGAGGTCACCAGAAACATTTTGATTTTAATTCAGTTGTAAAAATATAAAGAGTGATTTTAATTGCATACAAATCAATTTGCAAACAAAACTTTTAGATAATTTTCTGAGAATTTGTACGTTTTCTTAGTGTAGAAATCTCTTCATAGTAAGTACTGCTGACCCTTAAAAAACATGCATTTGAACTGTAAATGTCCACTTACACTCAGAGTTTTATTTTTTTAAAATGTGTGGCAATTTATTAAAATAGAACTTCATAAGCTAGAGTTATCAAAATAGTTTGGCATTTCATTAATGCATAGAATACATGTATATAAGAGCCTGTGTTACTATTACTACCCAAAATAAGCAAATATACTATAAAAAGTTGAAATTTTCAAAAATTACCTACACAAGCTCTTACAGACCATACATGGCACCATTCACAGTGCAGAGAAATGTAAACATGCAGTATTAAATTGTAGCTAAAAATTCACAGGTGTACATACCCTAGTATCATACTAATTTCATAACCGTATCTTGTTGCCTTTGAGGTGAGCTACTCTCCTGAGTGCTGGTTTAAAACACCACGTGGTGCTAATCATCCTTGCGTGAGTGTGAGCAGTTCATCTCCCCAGTAGATTGTTCTCTCCAGTAAAGGGTGATGTCTCACAGTTCTCACAATTTTTCACTGTATATAATAAATATGATGAACCAAATAATTATCAATCAACTGTGTTATCAGTAAGGTTCTGGTCAACAGCAAGTTAATTGTAATTAGTTTGGTGCACGATAAAATTATAGGAAGTATTTGGAACAGGAGTGTAGAGGGGATCCTGGAGACCCCCAAGCAGACCCATGGGCACTGGCAGCTGGACTAGTTATCATCACATTCTGGAAAGAGCAGAAGGTGCTCAGCGCAACTCCATTCACTGTCACCGCATCCACAAGCTTCGATGTAAGACCAGCGGCTATTTGTGGTTCACCGCCCTCCACGTGGCCTGCGCCGAGCCAGGGCATGGGCAGCCGCCAGGGGAATGGTGGCCCAGAAGCCTTCACACTCCTTGCACTTGTCATTGTGATAACATGAAAGCCACTATAGCAAAAGTTTTAGGGACAGCAAAATGTTTCACCATAAGAAGTGTACATAGTTTTATCATCAGGATGGCACCAAGGAAGAGGTGTTTGTATAGCAGATTGCCACGAAGAAGTACAGCCAAGGAAACACCTTCACTATGCATAAGTGGGAGAGACTGTGATTTCGTGAGGTTGAAGAAAAAATGAGTAGATAGGCAGCCAATGGTATAGGCACTCATGAAGCTCCAGGTCAAGGTGGGAAATATGCGCCAGGCTGTAACCATCATCGGAGATACTCGTGTCATATTAATTTCCCACACAGAGTTCCCGGCAGAGTTCCCACATGGTTCCCGGCAGAATTGCCAGTATATAACAAGTGGGAAAAGAAGAAAAGTTTGGAGAGCTCTTGGAATGTCAGACTCAACATCATCTCGTCCACAGAAGAAGGTTCCCACCTCACTTGCTGCAGACACACTGAGGGCACATACCACAGTATTTCTACACTCCCATGCGGGGAAAGTGGTGGAGGGAACCTACCGTTGGGGCCTAAGAGATCATGGCAGAACGGTGAGACGGAACGTGTGCTGAGGTTATTGACAGCAGTTCTGCAGCAGCCTTCCTTGGCAAAGTTGGCCTAGAAAGGATGGCAAAGAAGAGTGTGGGAAAAATCAAGTCCCGAGGTCAACAAATGGCTGCAAATGGCTACAACTACAACTAGCTATGTAAACACATGGAAAACCCTAAACTACAAGATAAGGAAGAGATAAAAGCAACTGATTCACCAGCTGGAAATTCATTCTTTTTCAGGGCTGAGTGGGACAGGACTGAGTAAACACATCTGCTCACCATCTTTGCCATTATCCAGTTATCCAACAAGGAAAAAAAAATGGATATGAAACTCTACCGATAAAAAATGAGCAAGAAATGGGAGCTGAAGATGTAGGGTGCTTTTTTTCTTGCATTGAACAGATAACTAGAATTATCTGTGTAGCATAAATTTTCTGTAGGTTTTATATAAATGTGCCACTTCTGATAATGGCAAACATTTTTAAGGCTGTTTTTCTTTTTTTTTTTTTTGGTAGTATACATTTAGAGATTTTAAAAATTGTTTTATATCTGGTCAAGTTGACTTTTAAAACTTTATCTTGCATGTTCCTCAATTAAGGCCTTAAGTAGTTATTGTGGTTTTTTTTTTTTTTTTTTTTTTTTTTTTTTTTAATTGTACTGGGCTTTTTACTGTTTCGGGTGTCAGATCTTCCAACTCCTGTGTTGTCCATGAGTTAAGTGTCTCAGAGAATTCAGTGACCGAGGAACTGGTAAACTGTTCCCAATTAGTGCAGTGAATTAGTAAGTTAAGTGAATTCAGAAACCTTGGGATACTTTTGACATGCAGTTTCAAGTACTTCAGAATATGATGTTTATTTTTAGTTCACTGCAGCTCAGTGACTTTATGGAAAGATTGACTCAAATAGTTAGTCCTACTTATAAGGTCAAATAATGTCTTAGGTTAGTAATTTCTTAATTGATTTTTTTATTGTGGACAATTTTCAATTGGGCAAATATCTTGAGAATGTCTATTTATTAAGAGAATAACTTTATGGATAGTTTTTATAGTTGTCAGACACATTTATAGAAACAAGTGATACAGAATGTCATTTGTTACTGTTCAACTTTAAAATCATAGTTCCCTTTTGACATCTGCTAGATAATTCTTTTAAGATGTTGGAGGCTCTAAGCACTGCCTCTTATATGTACTCCATGTTACATGAAAATAACTATATTAAAATAGTTATCGTGATCTTTAAAAATATCTTGTGAATAATTCCTGAAATTTTTGTACACTTGAAGTTATAAATCTATTGCTTAAAAAATATCAACCTGTGTACTCATACGTTCTTCAGTATATGCTAGCTTGCCATCAAATAAAACATTTTTAAGTAATCATTTCAAACTTAGGTCATAAAAGTGGGAAAAAAGAAAAAAAAACATTGTATTTGGCATAGAAACAGCAGCAAATTTTCAAAGAAAAACTAGAGTCAGACAAACAAGATGGGAAATTTATACACTTCATTTCTGAGAAAAATGTCTAAGTATAAAACACAGCGTGACGAATCTCTGTAGAGAGAACCACCTCCTCTCTAGCGTGGGCACTCAGCTGAGTGACACTTCAATGGAAATGGGGAGAGCTCCTATTTATGTTTAACTTAGCTTAAAAACAGCAGCAAAGCTCTGTTCCTAATATAGAAATGCTCTCAGAAGATCTAGCTCATTTCATGAAAAAACAAAAAACAAAAAACAAAACTTTTTTTAAAAATGCATCAATGAATAGCCTGTACTTGTAAGGGAAGAAAAATGAATGGAGATTTATTTTTGTGTTATCTTCTATATAAGAAAACAAACATGAATCCTAAAAATATTAACTGCTATATAGTGTATAAGGGGGTGATCAAAATATGCAACAAATGTTTAAAATTTAAAAAAAAATGATTACAGTAAACGTCATTTTATCACTAATCCTCCTCAGAGTATTCCCCCTTCCTGCAAACATACTCATCCCGTCATTCATTCCACTTTTTTAAAAACAGTTCTGAAAGTTCTCTTCCATACTTTTACAAGGTTTGATCAAATGTTTGGTGAATGCAGCTGCCTGATGCGATCCAACGGAAACGCAGGTTCACAAAAACATCAGTTTTTCATCTACCTTGTGGCTCTGGCTCTTTTCCAAAATCAAAACGACATATGAAAGTTAAACTTTTTAACTGGGAATTTAGCTCAGTGGTTAGAGTGTTTGCCTCACAAGCACAAGGCCCTGAGTTTGATCCCCAGCACCCTCCCCAAAAAAAACCAAAAACAAACAAACAAACAAAAAACATGAAAGTTAAAGTCTTTGATCAGGCCATTGAATTAGCCACAATGGTGGAACTAAAGACACTCATGAAAAAGAACTCCCTGATCTGTTTCAGAAAGAGCCAAAATTGATGGGATAAGTTTTGTTCAAAGGCAACTGGAGTTTCTTTGGAAGGAATTAATGGCAATGTGACTTTTACAGTGATAAATATATTTAATTTAAATATCCACTGTATTTTCAATCATATGTCATATGTTCCTAAAATTAAAACCACTTAAATCAATGTTACTGATTCTCACCTCACTCTTTAATCTCACAAAATTTAAAGTAATCCATGTAAAAAATGGACAATTAATCCTACATCACTGGTACACTTCGACTATATTTGTTCATCTTGAAGAGTCCCTACTTTCTTTGACTTTATTTTCTTCCAATCTGTGAAATTAATCATTGAATTCTGTTTTTCATCCAGTCCACCTTATCTTTCTAAGCTTCTAAGCACTCCATTTCTAATCCTCATTATCCAGAATGTTTCTCTTTATCACCCACTTTCATTTCAGTGGATTGTTGTCTTTCAACCACAGAGGCAGAAGGCATAACACTTTTTAGCACCATCATCAGGCTCGTAGCCAATACCCCTGTAACAAGAGACAAGTCAGAGAGAAAAGCATAACACACTTATTTATTCATAGTTTTATGTGGCGAGGCAGCTGTCAGAATGAAGACCCAAAGACACAGAGGAAAGTGTCTGCTTTGTGCTTTTGTACACTGAACCAGGGACAGTCCTGCACAAAGACGATCGCATGGAAAGGGTGTATGTGATCTAATAGTACATAAAAGACTAAACGGGGAAACCCAACAGACTGTTGTGATTCTTCTTGGCCTCTCAGTTGTACCGTTTCTTTCTCTGAGGTCAGACAACTTTTCCATGGACAAATCCGAGAGAGAAAGGGAAATGTTTGAGTAATAACTCCAGTCTTTATGGTTGGCTTTGGAGAAAGGGACTTCTTGTTTCTATGACTCGTTTTGGGGAAGGGGAACTATAATTGCTGTGGCTTGCTTTGTGAGTAAATAAGGGTGGAGACAGGCAGGCAGCAGCAGGTCAGGGAGACTTCGGTCCTCCGACTGCCTCTGAGGCTCTCCAGTGCCCTTTATTTGACAGCAAAGTGCCACACTCGGAGTATTCTTTCCTGGGCTTCAACACAATCATATCGTCATACTCCATCCAGTTCAGTTTCAGTGTTTTCATTGATATCGTTTCTTCTGCCTTCAAACTGGAGGGAGTCTCTTAATCTTGCATGTGATTTTATGTATAGTTTTTCATCTTTGAAACATCAGTAATATTTCTCATTTTTGAGACTAAGTTCTCCAATTTGGTGATATATAACAAATATTTCCTCTATCTGATAAGTCTTATCATCCTAATCCATTATAAAATTAAGATACCTCTTCAGTTTTACTAATCACACCATCTGTATTTTACTGTCAAGTTAGCTTAGTATATCACAAAATAAAATAACATAGCCTATTTAACTTAAACCAAATAGTTTATTTCTTAGCACATTTCTGGAGTGTAGACACACAAGAGGCGGTTACTGGCCTGGTTGGGTTCTTGCGAGGGCTCTGTTTCTAGTTTGCAGATGGATGACTTCCGGTTACAGTATTACGCCCCGCCCCAAATTGCAGTTCAGATTTCACGGCCTCAGTCGGTCTTGGATTTTTCCTGAGAACCTAACTAATAATTGTGCGTGGAAACTCCTTTAATTTCCTGGAAACTTCAGATATCCTCTGCAATTGCTTTTTTGGAGAAGAGGTTTGCAAGTAGCCCATACGAGAGCATTATTCAGTTCTCCGTGCTGCTGATTGGCTGCCGCCCTGTAACCATCTCCAGCAGATGCACCAGCGTTTCTGCATCGTAGCAGGTTGCTGTACTGCTCGTAGCTGTCTAGAGCATTCTCTGTTTTGTTCTTCTTAAAGCCCTGAGAGACATATGATATAGCCACAATGCCCTACACCTTCTAATTCTTTAGTAGTACAGTATTTTATTAAATTAAATTCCATAACTGCAGGAGACATAGCATATTTGGAATTTAAACTATAAAAATAGGCATTTATAGGCATTTTTCTGACCATATCTGAAATCCACAGTTTTTCACAATTCTCGGGTGCTCTAGGAAAGTAACCCCCGTGAATTTCAGGGGTCCACTGTGTGTCTTCACAATGGCAAAAAGACTGTTCATCATAAGAGCCACATTTCTATTACCTCATCTAAACCGAATTATCTCTTCAAACCCATGACCAAGTACCAAATTAATATATGGATTTTTTGAGTAGGGGGGACACAATTCAGTCCATGGCAACTTTTCTGAAGTATGTAATGTGACCTTCCTTTAAAAAAGGACCATTTTTTTTTTTTTTTACCTCATGACATCGCACCAATACATCTATATTTGCTTTCTCCGTCAAAAACTTGAGTGAGGTCACAGGTCCCTAACAGGTATCACACCTGCAGGTAAAGTAAACCTTGGAGGTGTAGTAGTTTGTTGGAAGGCTATCTTGTAAGCTGGACAAAAGGAAGCGTAAAAATAGAATTTATTGCAGTTACCTACATAAGTACAGTTGGAGGATTAGGCGGCTTATCAGCACATGTCAGAAAGATGTTGGGATTTTAGTTGTAGGAAGTCTCGATATTAGTCCATAGTGTGATGTGACTGCAAAAGTGCAAATGCAATTTTAAGCTACTTTAGTCAGCATAGAGCTTCCAAAATAAGGGAGATAAAAACCTCGCTGTATGCTGTATCTAAGTACAAAGCACTGTTATATTAAATTCTGGATGCTATATTTCAATGATATATATTAAGTTGAATTGAAACCCAACCCATACGTGTAGATTCCATGGAAACAGAAAATTCAGTCTAAAGAGACATGAAGTTGGAATCCAAAGCTTCAAATTCCTGATAAGGAATCCAAATTCCTCATAAATTGAAATTAAATAGTACCCCAAAAGAAAAAAAAAATTTCCCTGCTTTCTTGAGATACAGAAGACAACAACAATGGCCTATCTGAATACACAGCCATTTAGGGATGTGACAAATAGTTACATTTCTATCTATGGAATTTAAATTAAAATTACAGGGTTTTTTGGCTATCACGTCATAGCAACTTTTTGAAAAATTTAATTTAAACTTCATCACCATTAGTATTTTATTCATTAATAAGGTCCCCTTTGGGTCACATGGCAAGTCACCTCTGTTTTCCAGTTATTTGAGAAACACCAGGATTTTCTGTCCAGAAATTCATATTTCAATACACTAGTATCTGAATATCAGTGTCATTGCTCTAATCAACAAATGCCTTTTGAGTATTTCCTCACTGTTAGGCACTTTTGTAGGTTCATAGCAAGAACTCACTGAGCTACAGTAACAAAGCTGAACTGTTAATAAGCTAGTTATGAAGCCAAGCTGACTACTTGTTAAATTAGTTATTAAACTGCGTTAAACATTCTATTATTCCTTATATTGACTGACCGCTGAGCATCCAAAATAGGCACCGGCACATATTCTCATAGGTATATCTGTCTTCTTTAAACAGGGGTCATAAAATGAAATAGTCCTTTGGAGTCTAATATAATATGACTCCTTTTGTTTGGGGTAATATTTTTGGGGAAAGCATTGCCTTATATTTAAGTATACATGGTGCTTGACAAACTTTAAAAACCTTTAGTATGTGCTAAAATGATATGATGAAATTTGATGAATGTTTTTGGCTCGAAAATCAATTTTAGAGCGGTGTATCTCAGCTAATTTTATTTATGTCTTTTGAATTATTCCTTAGTATTCTAATAATTTTAGTGTTCTGGCTAATGAGCTTACTTGTTGGGAAAGCAAGTTTACATTTCCTGGAAATTCTAAAATAGCACTGAGTGAACAATATTTGGTTGACAAATATCAAAGCTCTACTGGAGAATTTTAATGCCCTCTGGCTTCAAATCTTTCATATGATTTTAGCCTGGTAAGAAGCTTGAAAATAATCAGATTATTAATAGTCAGTAGAATATTATTGAAAAAGAATGGGTAATGACAGTTTTGATTTAAGATATTTGATTTGAGGGAGGATGTAGTTTATTAGCAGGATGGGAAAAGTCCTAGGTCTGTGAGAGACAAGAAGCACAGTTTTGTTTTTCTCTTTGTTCCCAGAACATGAGCAGGGCAGTACGCTGAGCCCTGCAGTAATCTATATCTCACAGGTTCTGTCCAAGACACTAGGGGAGGAGCCTGATTTCTGTTTGCCAGTGTGCTATATATATATCAATGATAGTTCAATTAGTACTTCTCCTACAACAACTCATAAAAGAACTCTCTCATTTTAAGTCTATTTAATATTTAGGCTAAAAAATATGTCAAAGGCAATGCAGAGAGTGTAGTGAAGTGGGCCAGAGTCTGAACCTCCATTTCTGTGATCACTACCAGGGTGACCTTGTGCCAAGAACTTAATTTTTCTTAATACTAGTTGCATAGATAATGCAGCGAAAGTAGTCGTCATCTTCAGAGTTTTGGTGAGATTATATATGTACAATATGTACATATAAAATTATGTACCTCTACAAGTTCATACATGTAAATACATATATTTTAATATACAAATATATAGGCAAATGCATATAATGTATATAAAATCATGCCCATTTATACATTTTCATTACACACATCTATATCCGTATCTACATATCTATATATCTATCACAGCGTCATAGGTGTGGGCTTACAACAGTTGTGGAATATTAAATAAAGTAGATAATTGTGTTATTTCAAGGTTGCAACAGCTCCTGACAGTTAGTAGAGACTGCTGCCAACTCCCGCTATCTCGACTGTTGGGCCTACCTAACTAGAGGTTTCTGCACTTGATACCATGCTGTGGTCCAATCTAGCTCACTGCTCTGAGGCATCTTGGTTGTCGTGTGTCCCTGAAAGTTTAGTTGGTCTGTTGAACTGCAGAATTGCTATATCCCAGCTAGAAGCAAAGAAGAAAGGTGAAGTAAAGGTAACTATTACGTCTTCTGGTGACTCAGCAGGAAATAGAGTATGTGTTTCTTGGTCGTCTATGATTCAATTCCCTTATCCTCTACTTAATGTAATCTCTCTCAGTGGAATTCTGAACCCAAGGAGAAAATATATAGACTAGGTGCATAAGGCACAATTACTGTGAAGAATGCATTTCAAATACCTACTACGGGTCTAGTTTGTTGGTGAGGAGAATGAGAACAGCACCTAAGGACCCACCAGGACTTAATAGTAGCACCTACCCATCATTATTAATAGGGTATGGAGTAGATTTGTGATGAGGAAAAGGCAAGTAAAACAGGATTCATTGGAGTAGTTAGAAATAACTTATTTAATATCTTTGTAATAAGAATTCTGCCATAAGTATCCTATACTTACTAAGAATTTTTTGGAAAATGTTTATATATGCATAAGAAACAAAAATAAATATTGCAATAAATAGTCTCATGATTAAAAGAAAGTGTGCGTGTTCTGCACACATGCAGCAAGTATTTTCGAGCATTTACTTTTTCCAGATGTTATAGGTCCCAGGGATGCAAAGAGATACAAATCGATTTAGGTACTTGACTCAAGAGAATGTATAGTAAACAAATACAGTATTCTGACATATGGTTCAATGTTAACATTTTTAGGTAGAAAAATTTTACAAATATATTCTCACTTATGGATGTTTTTTCTTTACAAGTGGATCTTTGTACAGACTAGTGCATGCAGCATGTATTTATATGTGTTTATTTATGTACACATGTTCCAGTTTTAACGTTTGTTCCTCAAAAACTCATAAATCTCCTGGGCATGGTGGGGCAGTGTAGGCTTGTAATCATAGCACTCAGAAGATGGCTAGTTTGAGCCCAGACTGGGGAACTTACAATGTAGCAAGACCCTGTCTCTCAAAATAAAACAAACAAAGAAAAAAATCCAAAAGGGCTTGAGATGTAGCTTAGTGACAAGGCCTTTGGTTCATTCTCCAGTACCTGAAAAAAGTGATAAGTCAGGCAACGTCTTGTGGTGCTTCCTGCCTTCACACTAGGAGGTGCGTAGCCAAGATGTAATGTAGGTTAGAGTATATATAACTGACATCTTTTAAATCTGTGACCTTAAATTTAATACTTTACATTTCTCTGGCTTCACACTACATTTATCCTCTAAGTAAACTATTTCACTCTGTTATGAGAAGGAATTCATTTCTCATGAGATGACTCAGAAAAATAAGATATAAACACCAGAAACTTGGTCCGGAGTACCTGTGGTATCCTACGCACTTTCATGTCTTTGGAACAAACTAGTAAATTGTATTAATTTTTAAGCATGTTTGTGGGGCTG
>PVJO010005146.1:44028-101748 GCA_004026905.1 Hystrix cristata | reverse complement strand
TTTCTAGACACATATGACCTACCAAAACCAAGAAAAGAGGGCTGAGGATTTAGCTCAGTGGTTAGAGTGCTTGCCTTGCAAGTACAAGGCCCTGAGTTTGATCCCCAGCACCAGAAAAAAACAAAAGAAGAGGAGGGCTTGGAATTTAGCTTAGTGGTAGAGCGCTGGCCCAGCAAGTGCAAGGCCCTGAGTTCCCTCCCTGGCACCCAAAAGAAAAAGACTACTATCAGAGAAGGGGGAAGGAGAGAGGGGTATAGGGAAGGATATGGCGGAATGCATATGAGTAAAATATATTTTGCACATTGAAACCCAATGTTTTATAAAATTAATAGGCACTAAAAATGAAGCAAATAAAACCTGAGATTCTATGAATGAATTAATGCTAATCACCTGTGGTGAACCACACGACACTATACTTTTTTTTTTTTTTTTTTTTAGACAGGGTCTCACTATGTAGTTCAGACCGGCCTTGAACTCATTATGTAGCCCAGGCTGGCCTCGAACTCTTGGCAATCCTCCTGCCTCAGTCTCCTGAGTGCTGGGATTACAGGCATGTGCCACTGAGCCCACTGTACACTTCTCTTACATGTTGTAGTATTTAATGAGATTCTGACTTTTGAGAGAGTCCTACAAAAATCTTCACTGGGAAATAATTCACATGCCATGAAACTCACTCATTTAAATCACACAATTTAATGATTTCAGCAGTTACAGAATTGTAGAATTGTGCAGTCATCATCATATTTATAGGCCATTTTTATCCCCCAAAAGAAATCTCCCTGCCCGTTAGTCACTTTTCATCCTGAAGAACCCTATACAACCATAAATCTTTTTATTTTGGATTTGCCTGTTCTGGACTTTTTAGAGAATGCAGTCACACAGTGTGTGCTCTTTTGTCAGTAGATTCTTTCGTTTAACATAATGTGCTTTCAGGTTCATCTGTGTTGCAGCATGTATTAGTACTTGATTCTTTTTTTGAGACAGAGTCTCGCTATGTAATTCAGGCTGGGTTTGAACTCACCGTGTAGTCTAGGTTGGCTTCAAACTCACAGCCATCCTCCTGCCTCAGCCTCCCGAGACGTGATTCACTTTTATTGCTAAGTAATCGTCCAATAAATGGATATAATGCTTCCACTTATCCATTCAATAGTTGATGAACATTTTGAATGTTTATGAATAATGCAACTGTGACAATCATTTGAAAACATACACATTTTTTGTGTGGCACGTTTTTATTTCTCTTGTGACTATATCTAGAAGTGGACTATCTGGGTCATAAGGTAACTCTATTTTTATTCGGGAGGGTTGAAGCAGGAAGATCGCCACTAGTTCGAGGCCAGCCTGTCTCGAAAGACTAAATAAATAAATAAACGAAGGTCACTCTGTTTTTAACTTTCTTGAGGAACTGCCAAACTCTATTCCGAAACACCGTACCACTTTACATCCCCACCAGCAATGTGAAGACTCCCATTACCCCCATATCTTCACCAATGCTTGCTACATCTGTTTTTGATAATAGGCAGCGTATGAATGGGTGAGAAGCAGTACCTCACTGTGGTTTTGATTTGCCTTTCCCAGTTGTCTAGTGATGTGGAACAACTTTTCATGTGTTTATGGGCCATTTACATATATGTTTACATATTTTCTTTGGAGAAATAGCTATTCAAATCCTTTGCCCATTTAAAAAAATTGTTTTGACCGGGCAGGTGGTGCCTGCCTATAATTGTAGCTCATCGGGAGGCCGAGGTAGGAAGATCACAAGTTCCAGCCCAGCCTGGACAACTTTGCAAGACCCTGTCAAAAAAAAAAAAAAAAAAAGGAGGTGGGGGAGTTTTGTTTTAAGACAGGATCTCACCGTGTTGCCCAGGTCAGCCTCGAACTCCCAGACTCGTGATCCTTACACTTGAACAGCTGATACTGCACCACCATGCCCGGCTGCTCCAGTTCATTTTCTTGATGGTGTCATTTGCAGCACGAAGTTTTAAATTTTGATACACTCAAGCTTATCTATTTTTTGTTCTTTGTCTGCTCAGTGTTTGAACTCCTGCCCTCTCAGTCTCTAGAACCTGCCCCGCCAGGCCGCACCCTAAAACTGCTGCCCTGAAGCTACTCTGCTGAAGTCACCAGTGACTTTCACGTTGCTAATCCAGTGCACAAGACTCAGCCTTCATCTTTATTTGACCCAGCTCTCGTTCCCTCTTCTCTCTGCTGTATGAGGCTTTGGGGACACTTTAGTTTCCTGTTTTTCTCCCTGCTCCACTCACTACTGCCTGCTCCTTCTCAGTCTTCTTGATGGATTTTCCTTATCTGTTTGGCGTCTAAATACTGGTGTGTACCAGAATTTATTATTGCTTTTTATTTATTTTGAGACAGGGTCTTTCTTTGTGGTTCAGGCTGGCCCTCAACTCATTATGTAGCCCAGGCTGGCCTCGAACTCATGGTGATCCTCCTGCCTCAGCCTCCCTAGTGCTGTGATTACAGGCGTGTCCCATCATGCCCATCTTAGTGTATACCAAAATTTGGATCTTAGATTTGTTTCTCTACTTTATTCACTGTACTGGTGACTTCATTTACTGTTATGGCTTTCAATATTATCTACATGCTGACAACTCCCTAATTTATTATCTCTGGCCCTAACTTTCTGCCTAAAACACTCATCTCTCAGATAGCTGTGTTAGGGCTCACTCCCTTCTATGGACAGAACTGTGTCCCCACATTCACACAATGAAGCTCTTAGTCCAGGGTAGTCTCCCACTGGAGATGGGGCATTTATGGAGGGATATAAGGTCAGAGGGGGTCATGTAGGGGGATTCTGATCCAACAGCATTCTCATCCATATAAGTGCAGGGCATGGCAGCACATGCCTGTAATTCCAGCATTCTGGGAGGCTGAGGCACAAGGATTGCAGACTTGAGCCCAGACAGGGTAACTTAGTGTCTGAGTGAGACCTGTCTCAAAATAAAAAATAAAATAAGGGACTGTAGCTCAGTACAGTGGCCCTGTGTTCAATCTCCTATATCACAAAAGAAAAGAAGAAAAAACCCCAAGGCTGAGCATGGCTGGGCAAGTTGGAGGCCAGCCTGAGCCAATTAGTGAGACCCTGTCTCACAATAAAAGTTTTTTTAAAAGGCTGGGAAGTACCTCGGCATTAGAGCACTTGCCTAGCATCTGTGACACTGACTTCAATTAAAAAAAAAAAAGGTAGAAACTCTTTTCTTCTTTGCTCACCACTGTGAACACCTAGAATAGTACCAGGCAAATCGTAGGACTTCAAGAAATGCATGTTGAATCAATGATTGCCATTGTAGAGCCCGGTGTGGTGGCGGACACCTGTAATGTCAGCAGTCGGGAGGCTGAGACAAGAGGATCGCCATGAATTTGAGGCCAGCCTGGCCTACATAGTAAGTTCAAGGCCAGCTGGAACTACATAGTGAGACCCTCTCCCAAAAAAACAAAAAGGATAAAGAATTGTCACTGTGACCTGAAATACATAAAGAAATATGACTATGTTAACAGAAGTGGCTACTTCTGTTAAAGTTAGAATTCAGGCTTTCATGATTGCTTCTTAGGAGGTGTTAACAGCTCTTCTTTATCAGTTAATAAAGCCCCTTCCCTCATGACCATCACAATGAATGACTCTTGGTGAGCAAGTCACAATTTGGAGCTAGCCCCCTCCCCCCTGTTTAATTTGGTTCACTAAGATGTCCTTAACACCAACACTGTAAACAGAATCCAGCCCTAGAGCACCACATGGAATGCTCCATTCAAACTCCACAGGTACGGGGTAGCTCCTGAGACTTTTCTAGGAAGGCCTCTTCCTACCTGTGTGGTCCAGAGCTGTCAAAACTGTGATTTTCCCTTTTGGCTATAGACCATCTGAATGAAAAGTGAACATAGGAGCTCCTTCAGAGTATAGTTTAATTTTTTTTTTTTTTTTTTTTGGTGCCAGTGATCAAACTCAGGGCCTTATGATTACAAGGCAAGTGCTCTAGCCGCTGAGCTAAATCCCCAGCCCTGGACAGCTTAAATTTTGTCTTTGCTTCCTTACCAGGATCTGTGTCCCAGACTTGTCATTACATTTGGGCAATTTAAGATAGATTCATATTTGTTATTGTTTTATGGTAATTCTTTCTACAAGTCATAAGAAGATCACCAACTAGGCAGGAAGAGGACCAGTGTGATGTGCCTTCCTCCTCCTGATGGAGATGCATACAGATACATTAGTACAAACTAATTTTGTTTTGTTTTGTTTTTTGGGGGTGCTGGGTGGAACTCAGGCCCTTGTGCTTGCAAGGCAAGCACTCTAATCACTGAGCTAAATCCCCAACCCCTGTACGAACTAATTCTAATAACTGCTGTAATAGGAACTAAAAGTAACAGGAGAAGGTTAACTCATTCCTAACTCAACTGATACTCTTGCAGTTTTAATTGGTCTGTATACTTATTATATCATCTGTATAAGCAGCTTTGATTCAAGTCAGGACAGATCATGTTTTGATATATTTTAATGTAACCTCATGTTTCAGTGTAGCCCCCACTTCCCAAGAGTAACTTAAATAGTTTTCTGGTAAATTTACACAGTAACATAAGTGAAAATTAATTGCAAAAAAGTATCTGGTGACTTGTGGACCCAATAATAATGGTATTTGCACTCATGGTGGTTTATGAGTATTCCTGTAAATACAGTATAATCTTGAGGCATTCTGCTCACCACTTCTTATTCCGTGCATCATGAGTCATCCAAATCACATGCCATCACCTGGGCTTTCTATGTATATTGAATGGCATTCTCTGTCAGGGGAAGCCTGCTAATGTGTGTGAATTCTTTCAAAAGAATTCACAGAAAGGGGGCTGGGGATTTAGCTCAGCGATTAGAGTGCTTGCCTTGCAAGCACAAGGGCCTGAGTTCAATCCCCAGCACCACCAAAAAAAAAAAAAAAAAAAAGAATTCACAGAAAGAAAGAAATCGGCACCTGATATCTTCGCAATCGATAGTTCAGTGTGAACCGGGACTGGCTGTCTCTGGCTCTGTGTGTTTTATGGGATGTCTATTTCTGTGTTCTCCACATGCCAAACTGGAACGACTGTCGGACTACAGGTGCCACCTTCCTTCCTCTGATACTCTGTCTTCCTCCATAGACTCTCTATTTCAGTTTGGTTTGTCAAGAGGCATTACTGGAGGGTTTTATTTTTAATTCAGTGTAACTGGTGATACCACAACAAAGCAAAGAATCCCCCACAGTGCAATATTTAATGAGATGTTATTACTGTTTTTGTTTTTTGTTTTTGAGATGGCCTAAATTTAGGTCTTGAATAGTTCCATAGAAAGTCCATGTTTAGTCATTTCACAAATTGTTTACCTCTCTTAATTTATCACTCAATAAACCTATGAAACATTAGTGATGGACACTTACAAATGGTGGAAATACAAAGGTGAAAGTTAGGTCTTGCTCTGAAAGAATTCACAGACAACATCTCCTTCTCCTTCCTTCTTCTTCTCCTTCTCTTTCTTCGGTGTGATAAATACTACAGTGGAGGTACATAAATATGTTAATCTTGTAGTGTTAATCTTGTATGAAGGATAATTTGCAGTAAGACAGCATTATGTTTTGGGGATATAAAATACTGGTAGCAAATCACTGTTGGGTTTAGAATCTTTTGTTACTAGGTATTTACTAAAAAGTTCTTGAGTCTCTCTTGAATGCTGGGAGTTTTACGTGATGAAAAACTGCATGAGGACCTTTTTCCCACCTGGAAAACAAAAACAAACAAATAAAAAGCACTGCATTTGGAAGCCTCCATGTAACCTATAAGCAGCAGGTTTCTAGGCTACTCAGATTTTTGCATGTTTTATTGGTTGGTTGGTTGGTTGATGGGTTTTGCAGTACTGGTGATTGAAGGCAGAGTCTTCACACTAAATTGTATTCCTAGCCCTTTTTTATTTTGAGACAGGTCTCACTAAGTTACTATGGAGGTTGGGGATTTAGCTCAGTAGTAGAGCACTTGCCTAGCAAGTGCAAGGCCGAGTTTGATCCCCAGCACCACTGCCCCCTGGCTGGGCTTGAATTTGTGATCCTCCTGCCTCGGCCTCCCAGAGTGCTGGGATTGCAGGCATGCGCCACCATGCCCAGCTTTAGGTTTTCTTTATACTTTATTCCAAGGACTGTTGGTTTAAAATCAGACATCAGGAAGAAGTAAAACAAGTATTTTAGAAACAAAGGAGAACTTTGGATGGAAAAAAAATATATATCTGGTTGAATTGTGTTAGTAAAAAAGACTGAGAAAAATACCTTAGTTTTATACAGGGGTAATTTATCCAATAATTTAGGGCATCAGCACAGGAATCAAGAATACTGGAGCAGGTGAAACAGACTATTGAATTGCCTTCGAAAAGCTGGTACTATTCACTTCTAGGAAAGACCCTCAGACTCAAAACCTGTTTCCTCTTGCTTTACATACAATGCTAATACTTTGGTTATCTAACTTCCTAGTATACAGATTGGGAAACTACAGCTAAAACCAGACACCCAGGAAGTAGTAAGAGGTATTATCTGATAGTTTAACAATGAGAGAGAAAAAACAGAAATAAATTTATTAGAAGAACATAAAAGACCTCAAAGTCGCGACAACATTGGATCATTTTGGGTAGAGCAAAAGGTTTAGCATATATTAATATTTCCCAAAGATATATTACTTTGTAATCTATTTCTGAATGCAAATAATGACCAAAAATGTAAGAAGAGGTTAAATTATGTTTGCTATACATTTCAGGAAGGCAGGGAACTATTTCATTTAAAGTAATATTTCATTAAAGGCAGGTTTTAAAACACTTTGTATGAAAACAAAGAGACAAACAAACAAACACTTTGCACCTAAAGTGATTATTTTCAATTATTTTCGAAATGAATTTAGGTTTTTCACATTCTCCGAAGGAGTCAGATAAATGAAGCTTTACTAAGTTTTAATAGCATCAAGAGTAAATACACACCTGTTTACACTGACAGGTCTTCTGAATGTATCTTTAGATGTGGCTCCTCGCTTTGACCCCCAAGGAAGAGAGAACAAATAACGCATTCCTTTACAAGGTGCCTAACCCTAAAAGTTCAGCAAGCCCCTGTCGGTAGCTGACCGCCCCTGTGGAAGACAAAAGAAGTAGAGAATAGGAAAAGCCTGTGTCACTTTGTTCCGAATTTCCAGGGATTGATTAGAGAATGATTATAAAAACAAACCCACAACGTAAATCATTCATACTGTTAGATAATATAAAAATACATAAATTAACAGAAATTATATATAAAACTATTTCTAAGCAATGTGTAATATAAATAATGATTTAAGAATTCAGTAACATCAAGTAGGAATCTACTTTTCTCCCTTGATGTCCCAGACAGCAAAGTCATGTTTTCTGTTTTTTGTGTTTTGTTTTTTGTTTTTTGAGATGGGGTCTTACTATGTAGTCCAGACTGGCCTTGAACTCACAGTGATCCTCTTGCCTCTTACCAAGTGTTTGTAATCCCAAGTGCTGGGATGACAGGCCTGCACCACCACACCTGGCAACAGCAAGGTCTTCTTTGCCTGTTTCACTCAGGGATGGAGGAATTTATCAGCACACACTGGCAGAAACAGCCAAGCACAGGAGAATTCCGGAAGGGAGGCGGTCTACCATTATATTCCCTGCCCAGAAGCTAAACTTGAACCTTGGGAACTTGAACCATGTCTGTAGGAGACTGGAATACAGTAAGTAGCATTCAGATGTTTTTGGAATGGATATGATACAGTGGCAATGACAGTTTGAGGTAGAATAAGTATCTGAAGCCTTAATTTGGAAAGCCTTGCCCAGGAATGAGGGCATGATGTAGAGCTGCCTGGGCTACTCCGGGACTACGGGATAGTGAATAATAATCCATAATGGAACTAGGTGCTCCGGATGAACACAGATAAGATAAAACCCAGCCAGCAGCGCCCCCGAATCAAATCCAGGTGTGAACATTAAGGTTTTTTTTTTATTATTGTTGTTGTTGCTCTGGATGAACACAGATATGATAAAACCTAGCCAGCAGCGCCCCCATATCAAATCCAGGTGTGAACATTAAGAGTTTTTTTATTATTGTTGTTGTTGTTTGTTATTTTGGGTGCCGGGGATCAAACTCAGGGACTTGCACTTGTTAGGCAAGCGCTCTACCACTGAGCTAAATCCCCCATAGTTTGAGCGTTCAGGAAAAGTTTTTGTTACTATGCTAGGTTTTCTCTGCCACAGATAATTCAAGTATGTTTTATAACAAAAATTTGGCTTTGGGTAGCTTCCTTTATTAATGAAGAACATCTTAATTTTGGTAAACAGAAATCTTTTCTTTATTTTGCTGTCCAGTATGGCAGAATGTTTAGCCTGACTTTTGTTGACGTTGTTTTTAATAGAAGTAACCGAAGCATACCTGGGGTCCAGTACACACCTGGTGTGCGTCCCCTCCCCCCAGATGGCAAGATAAGAGATCCAGATAGGAATCAACTGGGCGGGGTGTTTAGGTTCTCTGTTCTATGAAGAACAACACAGGGAAAAGAAAGTGACCTGAGGAGAGGATGAGAAGTGGGAGTTGAAGAAACAGCCAGGGGAATCAGGAAGAGAGACTGTAAGATCTTGCTCACTTTCGGCTGCCCCTGCATTTACACCTGCCTCTTTCCCTGCCTCGTGGCTGTGCGCAGGTACAGGGCCCACTCGGCACAGGCTCCACCGCTCCTGGTTGCTCTCTGCTGTGAGTCACAGCCTTGACTGCCCTGAAAGCAACAAAGAGCGGGGCTCTCTGGGAGAAAGACAGTTCCTGACCCTGTTGTCCACTACTTCAAGAAATGGGCATAAGGTGGCAGCACTGGTAGTGCCTACAGGTATCTTGGAGAGGAAGCTTGGCCAAGGGCCAGCTAGACTTGAGCTGCTGAGTCCCAGGGAGAAGATGGAAAGAGAGAGCTCTGCTAAAGGCATCCTTACTAGAGGAGTAGCGATGGGAGGAGAAAAGCGTCTCCAGGAGAGCAAAGGCATTCCAGAGCCCCTTCAGGAGGAGGAGTGGGGGAGTGGGGGACGGGGCTACCTTTCTTGTAAGATTTTTTTTTTTTTTTTTTTTTTGAGACAGAGTCTATGTAGTTCAGGCCGGCCTTGAACTCACTATGGAACCCAGACTGGCCTCGAACTCGCAGTGATCCTCCTGCCTCAGCCTCCCTAGTGCTGGAATTACAGGTGTGCGCCACCACGCCTGTTGGGGTTATCTTGCTGTCTGGCACCCACACATCTATTGAGAGAGTACCGGCACTTATGAGGACAGATTAAGACTGGTAAACACAGTGGATGAACCTTCAAAACATCATGGTAAGTGAAAGCTGATCACAAAAAAACACACATATTGTATGATTCCATTTGTATGAAATGTCCCGAACAGGCAAATTTATGGAGAGAGAAAGTAAATTCCTGGTCAGCTAAGGCTCAGGGCTGGTTAGAATGAGGGTGACTGCTCAAGGCTATCTAGGGTTTCTTTTCAGCATGATGAGATGTTCTAAAATTGGTTGTGGTTGCACTACTCCAAATATGCTTTAAAATCACTGAATTGTACATTTTAACGGGTGAATTATATCTCAAATCTGTTATTTAAAAAAATTACTGATGAACGGTTAGCTAAAACCTAGAGAAAAAGCTGAACATGGTAGGGGACACCTGTAATCCTGGCTACTTAGATGGTAGAGGCTATCTACAGCTACACCACCCTGAATACACCAGATCTTGTATGATCTAGGAGGTTGAGGCAACAGGATCAAAAATTCCAGGCCAGCCTGGGCAATTTAGTGAGCTCCTGCAGGAAAAAAAAAAAAAAAAAAAAAAAAAGCCAGGTGAGGTGGTGCATGCCTATAATCCTAGCATATGGAGGCCGAGGAAGAAGGAGCACCAATTCAAAACCAGTTGGGGCAATTTAACAAAATCCTGTCTCAAAATAAAAAACTAAAAAAGACTGGGAATGTAGCTCGGTGCCAAGGCCCTAGGTTTAATCCCCAGTATTTAAAATAAACAAACACACAAATAATATGCCAGGCATGGTGACAAACAGCTGTAATCCCAGCACTCTGGGATGATGAAGTGGGAGAATTGCAAATTTAAACCCAGCCTGGGCAATTCAGCAATTTGGCAAGAATTTGACTCAAAATTAAAAATCAAAAAAGAGCTGAGATGCCGGGTGTGGTGGCGCACGCCTATAATCCCAGCATTTGGAAGGCTGAGGTGGGAGGATTGATGCGAATTCAAGGCCAGTGTGGGCTATACAGTGAGTTCAAGCCCAGCCTGAACTTCATAGTGAGATTTTATTTAAAAAACAAAGCAAAAAACAAAAACAAAAACAAAACGAATCCAAAACAAAACAAAACCAAAAAGGGATCTTGGGATGTAGTTTAGTGTGTCAGTGTGAAGACCCTGTGTTCCATCCCCAGGGCTGCCAAAAATAAATTAAAAATTTAAAAATTTAAAATCAAAAAACAAGAAGGGTAGGTGATGCCACTTATTGGTGGAGCACTTGCCTAGTATGCATGAGGCCCTGGATTCAATTGTCAGTAACACATACACACACGCACACGCACACACACACATGATGTAATACAACACAGCATAACAAAACCCAAAAGCCCAGAGAGGAAAGGTTACAAAATGAATACATTCTTACCACTCTTTCCCTCTCTGGTTCCATGAATGTAGGTGGCTTCAACAGGGGCGAGAGGCAGATCTCTTCCTACAATCACCCATCTGTAACACAGTGTCTCAAACTTGAATTTGCAAACAGATCACCTGGGATCTTGTCAAAATGCAGACTCTGGCATTTTTGTTTGTTTGTTTGTTTGTTTGTTTCAGACAGGTTCTTCCTATGTAATTTAGGCTGGCCTCATACTCAGAGTGATCCTCCTGTCTCAGCCTTCGGAGTGCTGGAATTACAGGCGTGCACCACCACTCCGCAGACTCTGTTTTAGAAGATCAGAAAGGGGCCTGAGATTGTGCATTTCCAAGAAACTCCAAGATGATGTGAATACTGCTAATACTTGGATCACACTTTAAAATGAGAGGCTCTAAAAGACACATAGAAATTACATTCTTAGATTGGGATTAGTATTATGTCAGTCTTGTAATGAAGTTAAAAGACCAAATAGATATTTTTATTTTGACTATTCCATGCTTGCCAGTGGCATTATAAACACATAGACACACAACCAATAAATATACACATATATGTGATGCTTCTATAACAGCTAATACTGGTATTTTGAAAAAATGCGTCGCTAACGTTATGGGGTTTGTTGTTCATTTTAGTTGAAAACCTCAGGATGTAGAATTTCTGACAGAGCTAAATTTTGAATCTTAACTCTATCATTTACCAGGATTGTGACTTTGGATTAATTAATCTATGTGAGCCTTGGATTTTTTGCTTGTAGGATAATAATACCTATCAGAATGGATTTTTGTGAATATTAGAAATCATAATGGCTATGGTAGACCTAATATGGTCAACTTGAGCCAGAACGCCCAGCTGGACTGAGTTGGTGTGATGCTGGGCGTACGAGATCCACCTGAGGGTCGTTGCTGATGCAACATAAGGCAGAGTGGGAGCTGTAGCGTTGGTGGGCTGTTTCCTAGGAGAAGCTCTGCTGCGGCTGGTTCTTCCGAAGGGGGCTCAGCTGTCCTCGTCAAGGAAGGAGCTCGGGACCTTGCTGTCGTCGAGGATGGCTGCAGTTGCTTAAGAAGAGCTCTGGTTGTCATCTCTGCTACGAGCATCGTATCCTGGCTCCAGCCATCATGTGCAGACACAGACGTACATGGGACAGTTCTGTGGGCTCCCAGCCCTCAATTGGATCTTTTGGGTCTCCAGTGCCTAGCTGGACACTCGGCACCTTCTGCATTTGGCTTCTGGGTGAATATTGTAATCTGTAAATGTCCTTCATTAAATCTGCTCTCTTAAAACCATTGGTTCTAACCACTGGCTCTGAAAATCTAACTAACACAATGGCACATAAGTAATAGTCACTTGTGAGTTAGCTACTATTATTGTTGTCAAGTTTGTGTGAGATAGGGGATCCACTTTCCTTCTCATGTCTGCCTCCCTCTGTATTTTCTTCTCAATCTTCTAAATCTCTAACTGGAACTTTTGGTGGTGTAGGAGATGCTTCCCAAAGACCTGTTTTGGAGTTTTTCTGATGTTGTTTTTTGGGGTGTGAAGGTAGGTAGGGGCAGGGGTATAGCCTGATATGAAGTACTCACCATGCACAAGTTAAATCCCCAGCACTAAAAAAATATATATAATATATTTATACATATATTAATATATGTATATAATATATTAATATATAATATATTTATATATTAATATATTTATATATAATATATCTTTTCCCCTTCATCCATTTGAAGAAGGCATTGTTGTTTGGAACTTTAGTAAAATCCATATCTACAGGTGTGTGCTTTCTTTTATTTGGATCATTTCTGATACTGAGGGAGCCAAAATAAAGTTCAAGATGTTCAAAGGGGCACAATTGCACACACCTGTAATCCCAGCACTTGGGAGGCTGAGGCAAGGAAATCACAGTGAGTTCAAGGCCAGCCTGGGCTACACAGTAAGACCTTGTCTCAAAACTATAGCAAGGGGCTGGGGACTGAGCTCAGTGGTAGAGCTTTTGTCTAGCAAGCTCAAGTCCCTGAGTTCAATCCCCAGCACTGGAAAACAAAAACAAAACAAAAAAAACCAAAACTATAGCAAGTTCAGAATGGTCAACTAGAGTGTTGTTTCACTTTTCAGAGACTGTGGCTCTTGACTGAGCGCTGGTGGGGTGGTGAGAGAAGTGACCTAAGACTTTGGGCATTGGGTAAGAGAAAATGGCCCGAATCAAGCAGATTGCTTGTAAGTCCACTGGTGGGAAAGCACCCAGAAAACAGCTGGCCACTAAAGCTGCCAGGAAAAGCGCTCCCTCTATCCGCGGGGTGTAGAAACCTCATTGCTACTGGTATCGTGGTGCTCCAGGAGCTTCTTATCCAGAGGCTGGTGAGAGAGACTGCCCAGGATTTCAAAACCGACTTGAGGTTTCAGAGTGCAGTCATGGGGTCATTCGGGAGGCTAGTGAAGCACGCCTGGTGGGCTTATTCGAAGATACTAATCTGTGTGCCACCCACGCTAAGAGTCACCAACATGGCCAGAGACATCCAGCTGGCCCACCGGATACAGGGAGAGAGTTTAAGTGAAGGCAATTTTTATGGCATTTTGTAGTACATTCTTGTAAAATACTTTGGTTTAATTTGTGACTTTTTTTTGGTAAGAAACTGTTTATAATATGTTGCATTTGTACTTAAGTCATTCCATCTTTCACTCAGGATGAATGAGAAAAGTGACCGTTCACAGACCTCAGTGATGTTACTTACTCAGGAGTGACAAGTTGCTAATGTGCAAGAGGGACAGTGTGGTATTTCTTGCCTCTCATGATGCATATTTCTGTATGTTAATGACTGGTTGGGTAGATATTAAGGTACTAGAATTGATAAATGTGTACAGGGTCCTTTTGCAATAAAGCTTGTTGTGACTTGATCCAAGTGTTTAACAATTGGGGCTGTTAAGTCTCACCATACATCACTGTGATAGTATGTGGGCTTTTTCAAGGGTGAAGATACAAGTCTTAACCACAGTGTAACTTACAGTTTCCTTAAAAAAACAAACAAACAAACAAAAACCTGGCAGCTATAGAATATACTATGTGCATTTATAATAGCTATTTTATATATTGTATTGTCAACATTTTTTTGTGTGTGTGCTGGGGATCGAACTACATTCACACACACACACACACACACACACACACACACACACACAAAGAATGGTCAATGAAGAATTTTAGTCTTCCTGAAGCTGAAATAATTCAACAAAATTGATTTTTCCCCTTAGTATTGGGATTGAACCCAGGGGCACTTTATCACTGAGCTATACCCTGCCCCACTTCCCATATTTCTAGTTTGTTTTTTGAGACAGGGTCTCACCATGCAGTTCAGGCTGGACTTGAACTCACTGTGTAACCCAGTCTGTCCTTGAACGTGTCTTGATCCTCCTGCGTCAGTCTCTCCAGTGCTGGGACTAGAGGCGTGTGTCACCCTTCCACAAACTCTCCTTTAAAACAGGGTCTTGCTAGTTATCCAGGCTGTCCTGGAATTTGAGATCCTCCTGCCTTGGCCTCCTGTATCTCTGGGATTACAGGTGTATTCCACCAAGCCTGCCATTTTTAAAAAATTCTTTCACACTGAGTTCCTTCATGGTTTTACAACCTTTGTCATTTGCCTTTTTCTTTACAGGTACCACAGGCAAGTTCCCCTAATGTGTGGCCCTCAGGGAAGCCTACAGAGTGAGGCAATTTGGAAAAGCCTGTTTTGGAAATGAGATCCTCAACAGCTTCTGCGGGAAAGGTTCCCTGCTCCACAGTGTCCTTGTGTCCCAGGCTCACAGAGCGTTGTCCCTGTGGCACTTGGACCTGGGAGGTCCTGGGACCTCAGTGTCAGGTGGGCGGTACTCCGGCTCTAGTCCTCCCTGGGTACCTGGCTCTTCTCTGAGTGACAGACACAAAGTAAGGGGCTGCCCAGCTTGTTTGTTTTCTTTTTGTTTTATATTCTTTGGACTTTTAGGTTAACTTTATCTCTGGTTTTCCTGGTCTCTGGAAGAAAATGTAGCAAATACTAATTTTCTCAGGCAAGTTTCTGGCATGCAGCTTTAGTGAAATTTGTTTCTTCCTTCTTTAAATCTTTTTTTTTTTACACTTTTATATATTTAACCTGTTGCCAACACCTTTCTATCACTTTGTACTCAGCATTACCTTAAGCACTTTGAAGACTTAAGAATTCGTTTTGTATTTTTAATTATAGATGAATCTAATGTTGTCAGCTGGTAAATGTTTAGAGTTTAGGGGAGATATCACTGCAACTCTTCTAAATGCTGTAGTAGAAAACTAGCTTTGGAGATACTATTTTTTTAAGAAATCTTTTAAATTGAGAATTCTGTTGAACATGTTTTCAAATTTGAAAAAGAATATAAGGGGCTCTTCATATTCATTGTGGCTTTGAATATTTAGAATTTCTTTGGTTAACTGTTCTGCTTTGTATAGCTGCCAGCCGAGTTGCTCAAAAAGGCTGAACCAAGGAACCAATCGTCTCAGAGGGATAGCTGCACGTTCATGGAGTGAGGAAGTGCTGCCTGCTGGTCGGGGACTTCCCAGGTCACTAATTTTGAAACCTACCCAACACTGATCTAAAGATCAAATTCTAGTCTTTCAATAGCAAGGATCAAAAGGTTGGAAGACTATATTCTGTATCTTCCTTTAGCACCGGGATTCTGCCAGAGGTTTGCAGGCAGATAGACTCCAAGTTGGGCTTGCGCTTTCCTTTCTCATCTGTCCAGTTAAGGACATTATTTGATTTTGTGCATCTTGTTCATTCATTCGGTGGAGAGTTGTTTGTCTGGTTACAAAGACCACTCTAAACCCAGAGTCAGCCAAATAGGTAGAAGAAATGTCTCATAATTCCACATAGAGGCTTTAGGAGCACTTGGTTCTAAGTCACACAGGCATCCTGGATACAAGCACTGTTAGACTCAGGAACCTGAGCTTCGAAAACACATGGTGTGGCATGAATTGTACATTGCGGGTCTTTTTGTGCCATTTAGTCAGTCTTAGTTACTTTTTGCATTACTGAGACAAGATAACCAACACCCAAGGCTAAGACAGGAAAGGTTTATTTTGGCTCAGAGTTTGTAGGGGTTTTAGTCCATGATCCGCTGGCTCCAAGGCAGGGTGGCATGGCAGAGGGGCATCGAGGAGAAACACTTCATAGCATGGCAGAACAGGAAGAAGGCAGCAAGTGATGGCAGTAGCAGCAGCAACAGCAGCAGCAAACCTTCTTTCTATCCCTTGAATTCCACCTAGGCAACCTACCCTTTGAGCGAGAAGCACTCACACCCAGGGCAGGGCACCCTTAATCCCAGCATCACACACACTGGATCCAGCCATCTCCAAAAAGCCCCACCTATGACCACATGAGTTTTGCTGGGGACAGCTAGATACAAACTGTAACAATCATGCAATGGGAGAGTCCAAGTGACCATGAGACTAAAAAAAAAAAAAAAAAAAACAACGAGAGGAGAAATGAAATAACCTTAATTCTTTCTTCTTTGAGGGAGAAGGAGACTATAAACCTAATTATAAGAGCGGTAATAACATTAATAACAATACCTTCGATAATTATGCCAGTTATCTCAAAATGCTCTCCTTGTACTCACCAAAATCTCTTTAAACTCCCATAGAATGTAAATTTCTATATCTTCACTTTTTCCTTAGCTCTTTGTTCAACAATTCTCCTGGAAAATGAGGGATCTTGCTCTGAGTGCTAGGGACTTAAAATACTCTTTTCTTAAATGCTGGGGATTGAACCAGGGTGGTGTTGCACATGCTACGTAAGTGTTCCTCCACTGAGCCTATACTCCTAGCCCTATAAACAAATTTTGAATGAAAAAGACTTATACGGTTTAGGAGGCACATTCTTCTTTTTAAGCAGACATCCCTGTTGTAGTAAACTGAATGAGAAAAGTGACATTCTGAATGAAAAAGTGGAAAATCTCTTACTGGTTTCAAAATATCACAGTGAAGAAATGGACATTTGATGCAAACGGAGCCTCTGCCCTGATGTTTCTGAGCATATGTAGTCCATGTAATTAGATTTTGTGAATCTATTTGAAATCTCTGTCATTATGGTTTATAAATGGATGTAACCATTTGAAAGCCTTAGAATGAAAGTCTACATGTTTTTGTCAAATGTTAGGCTAGCTCAGAGGACAGGCTTTGAATATCAGGTAGGCCATAGTCCTTCAACTCCTGTCTCCCCCAACCCTTCACTTCCAATAAGAATATCTTTATACAGTTTTCCTTTATTTGCACTACTCCATTCCTATAAATTCCCTGTCCATGTTTTTGCTCTGCTTCATTTAGTTTTGGAAAATGGCACTGTAGAATGTTTGGTATAACCTTAATCCTGGCCAGCATCTGTAATCCTTTTTTCAAAAAAGTATGTAAGTGTATATGTGTGTCCGTGTGTCTGTATCTGTGTCTGTGTGTGTGGTGTGTGCAAGTGTATTCTGGGGTTAAAAGTATACAAGTAAAAATCTTCCATAAAATAGAAATGTCCCTTGTTATCCAGATTCTGTCTGTATTTTTCAGTTGTTTATAAAATGTTTCTCCTGTTGTTCCTGTTAAGTTTTCTCCTATTTTGGTATCAGACACCAAAACACGATGTCAGAGGTATGTGTGTATGGGTACATATGTGTGTGGAAGAGGTGAGAGGGAGCTGCAGATAGTGTAGTATGTGTAATGGTGAAGAACTTGCCAAATTAATTAATCTTCAATGAAGAGATCACTGAGGACATGAATCACCCACAGACAGTCAAAAGATGTTGGTGAACTGTTGTGGCTTTAGCACGCCTGCCCCTGTTTGCTATTGCATTTAGTCCCAGCACTGTTGTTACCGCAGGGCTCTCTTGTGAATTTTACTGTGGAGCTTTAGACATTTCTACTGCCAAGAAATAGCAATAAATGCAATTTTTACAGCATTTATAAGTAATCTAATTCTAGGAGATAGTTAAAGCAAGGAACAAGGTCCTTAATGAAGTTTATAAATATGGCTTTAGTATGATCTTATTATTAGCAATAGTTATCTTAATTTCTAGGTGAAAGAATAACATGCTCATAAGATTTCTGAGCCTTAGTAGAAGACCAATTTTGGTGGAAATTGGGTCAGTACACCACGTGCAACTCAAGGTTTGCTGAAGATGTGCAGGTGCATGGAAAAAATTGTTTCATCATAAAAGGAGGTATTCAGGGTAGAGGATGCATGCCTTTGGTGTACAGTACTGGTTATGCTTATAAAGTGATTTCTCTCTAATCTCTTTATAATCACGGGCAAACTGCTAAGGATGCATAACTAAAAATCCTCAATTGCCAGTCAGGTTGCAATTTCCTTAATCTCTAAGCTTCTTAGTATCTCATGTAGTACCTCAACTTCCTTGTGATTCCATCTTGGAAACACTGACTGCTACTTCATAAAAAACCAGAGGGTGCCCAGTGTGGTGGTGCACGACTGTAATCTCAGCACTCAGGGGGCTGAGGCAGGAGGTTCACCGCAAGTTCGAGGCCAGCCTGGGCTACATAGGGAGTTCAAGGCCTGCCTGAACTAAATAGCCGGCCCCTGTCTCAAACCAAAACCAAATCAAAACCAAACCAAACCAAACCAAAACAAAACCAAAAACAAACCAGAGGGTAAGTGTGGCGTCAAAGTATATCTTTTTTCTGGAATACTTTGAACTTCCAACTTCAGCTAGGCCAAAGATGCAAAAACAGCCATGAATTCTAGTCTCTGCTAGACAGAAGGTAGTTATGACTAGCTGGATGGGGGAAAATACTTAAATGAGCTCTTGGAATTTTTTTTTTGAGATCAAAAGGAACCATTAAAAATGTTGAATCCAGGCCGGGGATTTAGCTCAGTGGTTAGAGTGCTTGCCTTGCAAGCACAAGGCCCTGAGTTCGAGCCCCAGCACCACAAAAAAAAAAAAAAAAAGTTCAATCTATGTCTTTCTCTTGGTGTTTGAGGCAAAAAAAAAAAAAAATAGTGCCTAATGTTGCATACCCTGTGTACTCTTGTGTTTGAGAGTATAGTATAAGCCAGGTAAAATGGTATGAGCCTGTAGTTCCAGCTACTTGGGAAGCTGAGTTGGAAGGAGTATGAGTTCAAGGCCATCTTGAACAACATGGGAAGACCCTATCTTCAAGGAAAAAAAAAAAAAAGATTGTAGTTTGTGGATGGGCTGTATGATGAAAACACATTGTGATAGTGTGTGTACATATACTTCAGAATTATTTGTTGTTATTGTTGTCATGTGTTTGTGGTACTAGGGCCTTCACACTGAGTTACATCCTCTGCCCTCTTCTTACTTTTTATTTTGAGACAGGGTCTCCATAAATTGCTGTGATGATGATTGTTAATTGTGGCATGTCTATTTGATTGGATTAAGAAATGCTTTGCAGATTAGTAAAGCACACTTTTGGGTATGTTTGGGTGGGTCAGTCAGGAAGGCTTGACCTTGGGTACTATACATGGTCTCTGGCCCTTTTCTTCTCTGGCACTGTTCCCTTGCTCTGTTTCCTAGCCGCCATGAGCTAAGCAGCTTTGTGCCACCGTGCCCTTTCCCCATGATGTTTCTATCTTGGAAACCAGGGACTGAATCCCCTGAAACTGTGAGCCAAGTTAAACCTCTCCTCCTTTAAGTTGTGGGTGTTAGGTATTGTGTCCCAGTGATGGGAAAGTTGACTAATACAATTGTTAAATTGCCTTGGCTGGGCTGGAACTTTCTATCCTCCTGCCTCAGCTTCTCTAGTGCTGGGTTATAGGTATGAGCTACCATGCCAGGCTTAGTGCTATTTGTTTGTTTGGGTTTTTTTTTTTGTTTTTTTTTTTCAGTGCTGTTTTTAAGTGGTCTGTCTGATAAGCTTCATGAAATGCGGTGGGTTACTTCCTCCTTTGCCTCCTTTGCCTCCTGTTCCCCTTCTCCCACAGCAAGTCTGGAAGGGCAACAACACACCTCTACAGAGACCTCCAATAGTCTCTTCAGAGAGGAAGCCAATAAGAACCAAGTTGTTGCTCTCCACACCTCTCTGGTGGTTTTTGAATCTAGCTTTGATTAAATTCCAGAAAAGAAAGTGCTAATGTGAGAGAGGGCCCACACTCTGTAATGTCCTGGTAGCTTTCCCTAGGTGTTTTTGTTAAATTCTTCATTTCCCTGGCATGGAGCTCCACACCACCACCACCACCACCGCCACCACCACCACACTGCAGTGATCAGTCATTAGACTGGCTCGTTTGACCCACTTTTTCTTTGGAAAAGTCATTTTCTGTAGGGAGAAACGGACTTAAACTCTGTGAAGGCTAGTCAGAATGCTTTCCTTTAGGAGTCATTCACTTCCCCTGTCTTATGGCTAATAAATTCCTTTGGATTTTGATTCTTGCACAAAAACCCTAGGATGATCATTCTCAAGGGTTCTTTTGAGGTGGCTAGCTGCAGAGAACAACAGCATATTTACTTTTGTAGCCACCTAGCCTGTTTCACAGGATTGCATGCCTACCTCCCTCCATTTTGTCTGTGACTGCACTGTGTTCTTTCTGAGTCTCTTCTACAGGATTTGTGATGGAGCAAAAGACTCCGTTCCAGATCCACTCCAGAGTTGCTGTGAGAACATCCCCACTCAGATTCTTTTCCTCATCTCAGTAAAATGGCACTGGTAAGAAGGCTTTATGCAAGCAAGGGCTAAAAGACCCACCTGAAATATTTGACCCTCCTGATTTCCTTGTCCATACTTGACTTTCAAAAATTTCTCTTACAGTTCTTTTTATATGTGTGAAATTCTCTTAGGTTGGTTTCAAAGGACAAAACAAAACAAAAGCAACCTACATTGGTTTAATATGGAATGTCAAAGACAACAGACTTTACTTGACCCTAGAGAACAGACTTCTATATTAATACTGGTGACTACCTTTCCTGGGGCTTATTACTATTGTTGGCATTTTCCCCTCCAAATCTAAAGGCAGCTTCGTGTTACAAGTTCCAAGTACAAAATGTGGTGCTAGGGAGCAAACCCAGGGAGTTGTCTGCTCAGCACGGGCTTTACCCCTGAGCTACACCTCTAGTTCAAATTTTTCTTCCATTTATGTATTGTACTGGGGATTAAACTCAGAGCCTTTGCTCTGAATGACATCCTTAGCCCATTTTTATTTTATTTTTTTTACATTTTGAGAACAGAGTTTTGCTAATTCACTAAATTGCCCAGGCAACCTCCTGAGTAGTTGGGATTACAGGCATGGGCCACCGTACCCAACCCAAAGTTTTCCTTTGATGGACTGTAAAATGGTTATCAAGCTTCTTTGCAAGTGGGTTTTTCTTTTTCTTTTTCTTTTTGGTGCGGGGCGGGGGGTGGTGGTGGTGGTGGTGTGCACTGAGGGATGAACCCGGGGTCTCACATTCTAGGTAAGGACTCTAAGGGCTCACTGAGCTATGTCCCCAGGCCCTAAATAAGTTTTTTTTCCCCGAGTAAATTTTTTTATACACAATTTTTGTATCACTTAGTGAACAAAAGTCTTTGGTAACACTCACCAGAAATGAGAAATCCAAAATCCTGATTTGTCCAGTGGCTTTAGAAAGCTCTAGTTCCATGTTTGTTTTCTGCTTTTAAAAGTTAGTAGTTTTACTCAATTTTTCTTAAAAAAAAAAAAAGCTCACTACTGAAATGGGTGAATGCAGAGAATGAACCTACAATGTTAGCGTGTGAGAGACATGAGACTTTCTCCTCTCATTAGACTGACCCCAGGTGTGATGCTTTATTTAAAACCTGCCTCAAACCAGACAAGGCTGGACCTTTATTTTTCTTTTGCAGTGCTGGGGATGAAACCCAGAGACTCAGGTATGCTAAGGGAGCACTCTCCCACTGAACCTTAATTATTTTAGTTTTGGGGGAAGTGGTGATGAGGGTAATACTTATTTTATATTGGTACAAGATTAACGAGTTGACTTATGCCTACGGCTATTTTTTTCATAGCAGCCCTTCTTGTGGAAAAAAAAAGTCTCAGAGATTAACATTTCTCCAAAAAAGTTTCTTTATTATCGTTTTAAAATGTACATTCCCTTAAATTGTTTATTAACACTTTCCGATGAGTAGAAAAGGGAGGTAGGAAAGGCCTTGTGTGCCCACCAAACTTGAAATCTCTTGGTTCTTCTTTGGGATTCGAGGTCCTCGCTAGGCAAAATTTTACCGCGAAGAGCTGTTGAGAGCCGCCCGGACTCCATTCCATTTTTCTCCGTGTGAATCCAGTTCGTATCTTACCGCCCCTGCCTGGGAGCCGGGAACTAAATGCATTGCCTTGACTTTCGCTTCAATCCACTTTCCTCGCTTAATATGCAGCCCAAAGTTTTGCAGCTCGCTGTCAGATGGTAGTGCTAGACTTCCACACTGATCCCGAAGCCTCCGCTGGGGCTGTTTCTTAACACCAAGTTACAAACTTTAAAAAACAGACAACTCCAGACGGAAATCCACGCCGGGCTTTGAACTCTGCTTCTGGCTTCCGTCAACTGACATAGTTGCCCTTTTGCTCAAACTCGCAGCTCCAGTTCGCACTCGGGAGCGCTCGCTCGGCTGGGCGTCCGCCCCTGGGCCGCGCCGCGCCGCCGCTCCACGCCCCAGCCAGAGCCCAGCGCGGCCAGCCCCGAGGTCCCCGGGCTTAAGACGGAGCGGGGAGCCCGGGGAGGAGAGCCCTGGCGTTTGTTCATTTGAGGAGTTTTGTTATTTCAGGCGTTGAGGGGAAGCAGACAGGCGTGCGAGGAAGAACCATGCTCCCCGCGAACGTCCCCCTCTCCCAGCAAAGCCTTCGGGCCCCGCTTCCACAGTTGGCAGCTGGCTGTGTGGGATTTTCATAGGTATCCCCTCAGGCTGGGGCCCAATCTCTAGCACGCCTTGCAGCCCGATAAAATGCGAGCACATCCTCTGCCATTTTCCGCCGCCTGGTCCCGGCAGCCCTGCCCCCTTCCGTGGCGGCCGCAGCCCTGGGGTGCCTGCGCTCCGAAACTCCGCCTGCTCCGCGCGGCCGGGGATCCAGTCCGCGTTTGCCGAGTGCCGTGCGGCCGGGCTCGGTGATAAGAACTCTCCAGTGAGGAAGAGCGAGCAAGACTTTAGTCCGGTTTCCATGTCAACGATTCAGTCCATATTTGCCATCAGGCTGTTGGTTGCAGCGGCGCTTTCGCGAGGGGAGCGCTGTCCTGGTCCTAGTTCTCTAATCTGCGCCGGGATTCCTGAGCTGCCTGGGTGTGGGGTTAAAAGGCAGGGGCCGTGGGGGAGAGAACTCCGCCGAGGGGAGGATCCACGGCCCCGAGCCGGGGTCTCGCTGCTCGGGCCAGCCACGTGCCCGGCCCCTCCCCTCCCCCTCCCGCTTCTCCGGTGCCCCTGGGGAAAGCGGATGGGCCAGTTTCTAAGAAAGTTCCTCAGCCCGGCGGTCCTAGGTTAAAGGTGTGGGTCTCTAAAGATAGGCGCGGGAGACTACCTAAGCGATTTGGTCTCTTAAAAAAAAAAAAAAAAAGTGGGAAAGGAGAAATCCCACATTAACACCTCTGACCCAGGTCGATAGATTTCTGTGCACTTTTACTGCTAGATTAAAATGATGACTTTTTTTCTTCAAAACACCGTGCCCACGTGTGGGGAAAGGAATTTTGGCGCTTTCCATACTTCACAGCCATTGAAGGAAAGTGATGAGGGCTTTCTTTGGAGACAAACTTCTTCTGCTTTCCAGATTTTCAGTGGGCTCCAGGTTTCCCATTACATCCCAGCTCTGAGGAAAATGGCAGGGTAATTGCATGTAAAAAATTCCTCATTTGTGTGCAGGATTCGGGACTGTTTGCCAGCTCCGAGGCAGTTGATTAAATAGCCAAGCTCCATTTATGAGGCAGCCTATAATTTGCTTTTCTAGGATCTAATGCACCAGGAGAGTTGTTGCCCCTGAGGGCTGTGAGTGAAAGGAGGGCACTGGCCTATACCAATCGGTTGGATCTCCTGGGAAGGCTGGTTTGGTTTTGGGCTGGGGGAATCTCACTGCTTAGCATTGACAGGAAGGCTTTGCCTTTGTAGAGTAGGATGTTCTTAGTTTTCTTGGGGGTAGAAATTCCAGAGTTTGGAATTATTTATGTTGACCAGAGACACGGAACTCTAAGGGCTCAGATAATCTGGAAGTTCTAAGATAATTGTCTGTGGCCACGAAGTCTCTGTTTATAAAAACTGAGGGTACACTTGTAATCCCAGCTTCTCTGGGTGATGAAGCATGAGAATGGCAAGTTTGAAGCCAGCCTGGGCAATTTAGGGCAATCTTGTCTCAAAGCAAAAAATGGATAGAGACATAGCTCAAGGGGTAGAACACAACCCTGAGTTAGATCCCCCAATACCAAAAGGAAAACAAAAACAACAAACAACAAACCGTTGAAAGCTGAGGAGAAAGAGGCTCTGTGGCTTTGATGTCTACTGAGGCTGGTCTGGGCCTTTCCTAAGCCAGCCTGGTGAGAAACTGAAATCCCCTCTGGCTTTCCTAGACTGTGAAGTCAGAGGTTCCAGTCAGCCTGAGGAAAAGACTGTTGCTGGGATTTGGTGGGGCCTGTAGAACACTGGGGTTTTCTATGAATGCCTCGATCTCTTCAGATAAACCTGGCCTTAGGGTCTCTTAGAACGTAATGGTAAATGTTAAAGACTCTACACCGCAGGATAGAAAACAAATCCTAGTAGCCTCCGTTTTCCGTGTGACCTGTTAGACTGTGCCCTTTCTTCCTGTAAGGTTAGCATTCCCTCTTCTGAAGTGGTTTGTTGAAACACTCAGGTTCCAGCAGTCCCTGGAGCCTCTTCTCTGGCCTGTTTACCCTTTCAAGGTACTGTCTTTGGAGAGGGGGCGCTGGTTATTGCCAGCTAAGTTCCTTTAGGAACTGATAATGGGGCTTGAACTCTGCTTGAAGACTGTCCTATCCCCCCAAAGCAGCTTCACAGGCTACCATTTTAAATCAGCGGTGAGATGACCAGCTTCGCTTTCAAACACTTTCTGCCACTCTGTGCTCGTTGAGTGCTTTTCTTTTTTCTTTTCTTTTAAAGGCTAAATAGACAGGAGACAGGTTTGGAGACTCCACTTCTTTTTATAGCCACTCTCTTGTACCCTCTGATTTAAGAGACCTAGGCAGTCCCCTCCCCTTTGCCTTTCAATTCTGTAAAATGGGGATAATCTGGACCTCTTGTCCCCGGGCCTTGTCAGAACCGGCTAGCGAGGGCAGGGCGGTGGGAAAACGAATAGTCTGAACAAAGATCAGTCCTTCCTTCGGGGTTGCCGAAAGGGGTGAAAAGCAGGGTCTTTAGAGCAAGTCTGCAAAAGGCTTTGAAGAAAAGTGCAGCAGAGGTGCTAAGTAGCAGCCAAAAGACTAGGCCCGCTGCCAGGGGGTCAGGCTTGGGCCGAAGCGGCCGCGGTCTCGGGCTCCGGCCAATTTTGCAGGCGCGGGTAAAGTTCACGCTGCCCGCTCCTCTCGGTGCGACCGGGAGGGGACAGGCCGGGCTGAGAACGCCGCGAGGGAGGCGGCGCGCGCTCCGGAGAGGCGCGGGCTCCGAGCCGGGTTTTCCCCGAAGCCTTCGGCGGCGGCGCTGCCAAGCGAGAGCTGCTGAGGGCCTGCCGCCGCCGCGGCTTGTTCTCTCCCCTCCTCCTTTGTGAGGGGAAGGGAGCGAGTCCGTTCCACAGTCTGCGCCCGCTCCGCGCTCCGTTCCGGGTTTTCCAGGAGGCCGCGACGGCGCTGGGTAAAATGGCAGTGCTGAGCCTCGTGTCGGAGTGAGGGGGACTCGGAGGAGAGTGGGGCGCTCTAGCCGTTCAGTTGGGCCGCCCGCCTGCTCGCCCGCCCGCGGCCGCGCAGCAGCCTCGGCTCGAGCCGCGGCCAGGGAGGGGAGGCAGGGCGCCGCGCCCGCCCGGCCGGACTCTGCCTCCCGGCGCCCGGGCTGCCGCCGCGCGCCCTCCAGCCCGCCCGTCCCGGCCCCCTCCCCCGCTCCCTCCCTCCCGTCCGCCCCCTCCCCCCGCTCCCTCCCTCCTCCCTCCTCCTTTCTCCGGCAGCAGAAAGCGGAGAGTCACAGCGGGGCCAGGCCCTGGGGAGCGGAGCCTCCACCGCCCCCCTCATTCCCAGGCAAGGGCTTGGGGGGAATGAGCCGGGAGAGCCGGGTCCCGAGCCGCCAGAGCCGGGAGCAGCTGAGTCGCCGGCGCCTCGGCCGCCGCCGCCTCCTCCTCCTCCGCCGCCGCCAGCCCCGAGCCTGAGCCGGCGGGGCGGGGGGGAGAGGAGCGAGCGAGCGAGCGAGCGCAGCAGCGGCGGCGGAGCCCCGCGAGGCCCGCCCGGGCGGGTGGGGAGGGCGGCCCGGGGGACTCGGCCCCGGGGCGGGGTGGGAGGGGGGGAGAAGACGAAGACAGGGCCGGGTCTCTCCGCGGACGAGACAGCGGGGATCATGGCCGCGCAGGTCGCCCCCGCCGCCGCCAGCAGCCTGGGCAACCCGCCGCCGCCGCCCTCGGAGCTGAAGAAAGCCGAGCAGCAGCAGCAGCAGCAGCGGGAGGAGGCGGGGGGCGAGGCGGCGGCGGCAGCGGCCGAGCGCGGGGAAATGAAGGCAGCCGCCGGGCAGGAGAGCGAGGGCCCCGCCGTGGGGCCGCCGCAGCCGCTGGGAAAGGAGCTGCAGGACGGGGCCGAGAGCAATGGGGGTGGCGGAGCCGGCGGCGGCGGCGGCGGGCCGGGCGCGGAGCCGGACCTGAAGAACTCGAACGGGAACGCGGGCCCTAGGCCCGCCCTGAACAATAACCTCGCGGAGCCGCCCGGCGGCGGCGGCGGCGGCAGCAGCGACGGGGTGGGGGCGCCTCCTCACTCGGCCGCGGCCGCCCTGCCGCCCCCAGCCTACGGCTTCGGGCAGCCCTACGGCCGGAGCCCGTCCGTCGTGGCCGCCGCCGCGGCCGCCGTCTTCCACCAACAACATGGCGGACAACAAAGCCCTGGCCTGGCAGCGCTGCAGAGCGGCGGCGGCGGCGGGGGCCTGGAGCCCTACGCGGGGCCCCAGCAGAACTCGCACGACCACGGCTTCCCCAACCACCAGTACAACTCCTACTACCCCAACCGCAGCGCCTACCCCCCGCCCCCCCAGGCCTACGCGCTGAGCTCCCCGAGAGGCGGCACTCCGGGCTCCGGCGCGGCGGCGGCCGCCGGCTCCAAGCCGCCTCCCTCCTCCAGCGCCTCCGCCTCCTCGTCGTCGTCGTCCTTCGCTCAGCAGCGCTTCGGGGCCATGGGGGGAGGCGGCCCCTCCGCGGCCGGCGGGGGCAACCCCCAGCCCACCGCCACCCCCACCCTCAACCAACTGCTCACGTCGCCTAGCTCGGCCCGGGGCTACCAGGGCTACGCGGCGGGCGACTACGGCGGCGGGCCCCAGGACGGGGGCGCGGGCAAGGGCCCGGCGGACATGGCCTCGCAGTGCTGGGGGGCCGCGGCGGCGGCGGCGGCGGCGGCGGCCGCCTCGGGAGGGGCCCAACAAAGGAGCCACCACGCGCCCATGAGCCCCGGCAGCAGCGGCGGCGGGGGGCAGCCGCTCGCCCGGACCCCGCAGGTACCGAGCCGGGTGGGGAGGGCGCCGGGCCGGGGCGGGGGGCGGCTGCGGGGAGCGGGCCGCGGCCGTGGGCTCCCCTCGGTCCCGGGCCCCCACTGCCGGGGAGCTGCCATTGTCTGGCTCTTCTCTCTTAAAATGGCTGCCTGTCTGTCTTCCTCTCCTTTCCTCCTTCAGCCTTTGTGTGCGGCTTCTCCGGAGGTGTCTCCTCTGCTTCTCCCTCTCCCCCGGTCCCTTCGAACTCCAAGGGTCTTTAGGGGGGTGCGGGGCCGAGTGTGCCCGGAAGGGCCTGGCCTGGGCGAGGGGGTACCGGGGGCTCGGGTTAGGGGTGTAGGCAGTGTTAGGAGCCCGGGAGTTGGGCGAACGTTTCCTTGTTCACTTGCCGCGCCTCTCTGTCCCCCCTGCCTTCCTCGAGGCTGTCCCCCCATGTGTGTTTTCAAAGAGGGGCTCCTCGGGCTTGAGGGAGGCCGGGGGCCTGCTTAGGGGTGGCTAGAGGCCGGCAGGGGTTCACCCAGGGCCGCCCGTGCCATCTCCAGCCTTAGTCTCTGCCGGCCCAGTGGCATGGGCTTCTCTCTGGAAGTGCTGGTAAACAGCTGAGTGATTGGAGTAGTAAGTGCAGATTGCTTTGGTTTGGGATTTGAATTATGGAGGTAAAATCCTTCTGTCAAAGCCAGGAGACAGTTGGTCTTAGGTTGACATCCTATCTGTGATCTGATTGGCTCCCCATCTCCTGCTCTTGGCCATTTATAATTGCCTCTGATGTAATGGTACAACAATCCTGATGAGCTCATAAACTTTTACACTCTGCTTTTCTGCCAGTGATAACCCAAACCATCACTGCCACTATCTGCCTTTTTATTCCAGAGCTGAAATTGGCTGTGACCTTGAGGAGGGAGGTTTAAGCAGCAATACTGTATCAGCAGGAGCAGAGCCCCAGACAGGCTGCCCTTGTTACATTGTGCCCTAAACAAAAGAGGAGGCAATGGCATTTTGCTTGTACCTTAGATTTATTTTGCTTGTTATGTTTTATGCTGCCTGAAATAGGTTCTGTGTTGTCAGAACAGTAGCTGAGTTTTCCTCTACAATGGGTTTGCTGTTTGTTTTGGTTTTGTGACTTTCCTGATGGTATAAATGACTTCTTTGATGGCTCTAAAGATGCATTTGTCTTGAGTAATTTTGACACTGTTCACTTTGCAGAGCTGAAATTATTTTACTGGTCTTTTTATTGAGTGGCAAATGTGGACTCTGTATGGGGGGGAACATTTTTTGTTATTTTTGTTTAGAACTGGGAGCTTTCTGAGAATTTCATATTAGGTTCAAGTGTTCCGTTGTAAGCAAGGCTGGCCTCATTCTTTGTTTACATGTTGAATCTTGTTAACACTTTCTTTTGCTAATTGAACTTTGGGAGAATAGATCAATCCTTCTAAAGGCTTGGTTTAGTGAAATATCTGGTTTGTTCCTGGAATATCGAAAAGACTAATTTTCTGTTTTGTAATCAGTCATTTTAGAGCTTTGAAATAGATTGGCTAATTTTTTTGATTTCCATTTTAAGTTATTTTTTTCTTGTCAAGATGTAAAGACATGACTTACAATGACACTTATGATTGGCTTAGAAATTGCAGCTTCTAGGTAACATAATACATTCTCTTTTATTTGTATTTAGTTTTCTTTTTTCATCAATGCTTCAGTGAAGAATATTGGGTATTCCACGGAGCCATGTATCTTTTCAAAGAGGAAATCCTCCCTCAAGGCCCCATTCTCAAGCAGTTCTACCTTTGTGCTAGATTTTTGTTCACATATAACAAAGTCATTAATTAGCTGTATTTTCTTCCCATCCCGGAACTACTTTCCTGTTCTTGTAGTGAGTTGGGGATTTTGAAAATAGCCATGTTAGGTACCTTAATGGGCATAGAGGGAGGGCTCTGTCTTGACTCCACATCTTCCCTGATGTTCTTCATCTGAGTGAAAAATAGGGAAATGCTAAATTGTTTTTTCTGCTGCCTGGAGGGAAAGGTTAGTCTTAGAAGACAAAGTATCTTCATGTCTGTGGGTCATTCTATAATCTACACCTGTTTCCTCTGTCTCTGCTTTGCTGAGAAATTCTACTTGTATTGAAAACTATTAGAGGAAATAATTTGGGGTAAGTCAAGAGTCTTTTTGTTTTTTAGGGTCATTTTTAAAGCAAAATTGATTTGAATTCTCTTGCTTTGGGGATATTTAGGCAGAGTTCTGTTTTGTTTTAGTCCAACTTTTGCTATATAGTGTTTTTAGTTATTAAATAATTAAGTACTTTCTATATGCTTAGGTACTAGTCTCTGTCCTGTCCTAGATAAATAATGGGAAATAGATACTGTCCCTGTTGAGAAGCCTGTCAGTGCTGCTGTTGGATAATTTCCTGATTCTGCTTTAATATCATCAGATCTAGCACTCTATACAAAGTAGATTCCTATTCAATTTCAATTCAGTTACCTACTCCCCTGAAACCCAGGGAATGGGCTGGTGAGCATTCACCTGTGGAAAGAGTGCAGCTTTAGTTTTGCGGGCTTCAGTTGTGTGGCAGTAGTCTAGGTGAGAGCTGTAGGAGTGTAGACAGTTTTGTTCTGAGGTCTTTGCTGCTTGAGGATAAACCTCTTGTCACACCATGATGCCCTGGGTTTAGCAGTTTTTAAATAATACAGTCTTGGTCTGCTCCCTTGTTCCCCTAGCCGAGTCTTAGATTAAATATATTTTCCCAATCCAGCCATGGTGGTACACACCTGTAATCTCAACACTTAAGGAGGCTGAAGCAGGAAGATGGAAAGTTCTATCCCAGTTTGGGCACTTCAGCCATTTAGCAGGACCCGGTCTCAAAATAATTTAAAAAAATTTAAAAGAAAAGATGGGATATAGCTCGGTACAAAGGCCCTGAGTTGAATCCCCAGTACTGCCAAAAAATATTTTTTTCCCTCAACACATATTGACATGGCTAAGGTGACAGTGTTCTAATTCTGCCTGCATGAAATAAAGTTTAAGTAAGTGTGTATTTTTTCATAAGAGCTAAGACAGTCTCAGCAGAACAAATTCCCTTTATCCTTTTCATACGTAGTATTGTGTCTCAAGGTGTCTAAACCTGGTAATGAAATAGTGAATTTAATGTGAGTCTTTTTACTTGCAGTACTTTTAGTAGTAATACCTTCAGAGTGGTACTTATTTATTTATCATGGTGAAAAAAAGAAATACAGTATGTAGTTCAGGATCAAGTTGGATTTGATTGTAGATGTTTGACTATTAGTTTCTGCTATGGAAATATCAAATGGTTATTTCTAACTTCTGGGACACAGGTACAGGAATTAGAATTTATTATGGGAATGCCTACTGGCAGATATTCTGGGCTGGCTGAAATACAGGTCTCTTGGAGCACTCTCAAATAGGAGGGACGAGGAAAACCACACTGAGACGACACTTGCATTGTAGGAGCTTCCTGTTTCTCTGTTGTTCATGAGATAACTGGAGGTGATGGTAGTTGGGGATGATGGTGTAGGAAAAGAGCAAGCAGCCAGGTTGGTGTCTTACAAAGTATTGATCCCTGTGAGGATGCTTTGAGGTTCCTTCCTTTGTGTGACACAAAATAACCATGACAAGCAGCACCTATTGTAACAAGATGTCTTGGATTGCATTAAACATTCATATGTTGGATTGGCTCCTATAGGGTGTGATACCCACCAAAAGTAGGTCTTTCACAAAGAAGTTAGTGAAAATTTTTTTTTTTTTTTTTTTAATGTGGGAATAGGCTAACATATTTGACCGGGCCCTCTTGTTCCCATCCCTCTAAAGGTTGTATTGATCGGCTTCAGGTCTCAAAATTCTAGAAGCAACTGAAGCATGTAAATATGGTTCAAATCTGGTATTGAAAATAAATTGGCAGTGAATAGTTCCTTCCTGCCGGTGTGCTGTTGACACCTGGGGCTCTAGAATGGAGTCCAGATTCCTCTAGCTTCTATCTCTGGATTTTTTCTTCCTTAGATTAGTTGTTGTCTAATCAATTTGTAACTGATACAAATCGAGTTATGTGTTGCAGTGGTGAGGGTCCAAAGAGCACAAGACTCAGGAGAGGAGAGAAGAGGCTTCATGTGATGCTCCAAAGTAAGCTGTGTGACATGGGGCGAGTTTTTTGCCTTCTCTGTTTATGTTCTTACCAGTAAAATGAAGTTGGTGGTGGGAGCACATGACCCTCTTAGTCTGTAATGCTACACACCTGCCTGTGCTTTCATAACTAGCTTGTTAGAAAGGGGCATCTTCTTCCTGTACTTCAGTAGGGTTTGAGACCTTCCCCTAGGTTTAAGGAACTCAAGCCTGATTTCTCTTGAGGATTCACAGGAACAAACTCTGAACAGTTGGGTGCTTGCTAGTCTGTGGACCTTCACCAAAAAAAAAAAAAAAAAAAGTCCTACCAGACTGTTGCTCCAAAACTGTTAATTTGTTTGTCATTAGTCATTCCACCTGGCTGGTGGTTTTAAAACGCCAAACATTAATTGAAAAGTTAAGCAGACTTCATTAAAACAGGACTTGAAAAATAACTGCTTCAAGTTCTCCAGGAGGCTGTTACTCTTGGGAGTGGCGGGGTGGGGATATTCATAAATTTACCCTTAACACTACTTGTTTGGGGTTAGGGAGGTGGGGAGAGGTAACATTTAAGACTCTCCTGGTGTTTGGGCAGGTCTAGGTCTGGTTTGGGCAGTTGGTTGTAATCTGAGTGCCTGGACTTGCCCTGTCAGTATTGCTGAGAGAGGAGCAAAAGTCTGGAGCTTAGAACAGGAAAAGCTGAGTGTTTTAGGGTCAGTTTCATAGGTGTATCTGTCTCCTCATACCCATTTAAAAAACTATGTGGTAGGTTTTGCATGTGGTCCTAGAAATGCTATTTCTTTTCTCCAGAACACCTGAATTTCCATTTTTCTCCTCCTGGCTTAGTTTAGGAATGTAATGTAGGCATATTAGAGTTATGCTAGAAGGAAGCTTCTTTTTACAAAGGGAAAAGGTAGAAGGAAAGGTATCTGGTAATTCCCTGCTTGACACAGCAGCTCCTTCCTCTCTAGAGGAACCAAATGTTTCAGAGCTTTGTGTAAATACTTGCTGAGCTGTCACTATGTGCCCAGGAGGTTTCTGCAGTAAGATGTAAATAGCCCTATAGAATGTTTAACAGGCAAATTAATAAACAGTTTTCAAGCAAAGATAATGCTAGTCTCCTCATGTGGTAGAATAAAATAACATTGGTGAAAAACTTTTGGGGATAAGGAAGAGGGTAGTCCTGGGTGAGGAGCCAGGGAATATAAAGAAAGATAAAGAGGTGATCTGAAAGAGACGTAAGTACAAAGATGCTGGCCTACAAGTAAAACTTCTGTGGCTGTGGCTCCATGCTAAGTTCAGGGCATGTGAAGTCCTGTTAAAAAGCAGTTATAATTACACAGTGAAAATAAACAGAAGTTTAGAAGGAAGATCCTAAGTTTCAGTAGTAAGGAAAGTGTGCCCTAAAAGTTTGGTTTATGAGACTAAGTTTTAAAACCTTGTTCCTGGAGCTGGACTTGGTGGCAAATGTGTATAATCCCAGCATGGGAGAGGCTGACGCAGGAGGGTCTCTAGTTTGAGGCCAGCTACACCAAATAGCAAGTTTAAGGTCAGCCTGAACTATATACTGAGACCCTATCTCAAACCAAAAATATAAATAAATAAAATTAAAAACTTGTCCCTTTAAAAAGGTTTTTGTAGTTTGGTGATGTTTTAGGGTTGGGTTTATATTTTTGGAATTCAGTACCTGATTTTTTTTTTTTTTTTTTTTTTTTTTTTTTTTTTTTTTTTTTTTTTTTTTTGAGACAAACTCTCAATGTGCAATTCAGGCTATCCTTGAATTTACTGTGTAGCCCAGGCTGGCCTCAAACTCATGGTGATCTTCCTGCCTCAGCGTCCTGATTGAGTGCTGGGATTACAGGCCAGTGCCACTATGTCTGGCCCTAGAATACTTGAAAGGAGAAAAATGCAATGCAATTTCAGTGTCATCCTTACCCCTCAATTCTGCAAGGATTATAAATCCACTACCTACTGGATGTGGTGGGATACGTCTGTGCTCCCAGCATTTTAGAAGGCTGAGGCAGGAAGATTGTTGTGTTTTAGCCCAACCTGGGCAATTTAGTAATTTAGTGAGACCCTTTCTCAAATTTTTAAAAAGCAAAAAGGTCTGGGGAATGTGGCTCAGTGCAGAGGCCCTGGGTTCAATCCCAGTACCCCTCCCACCCCCCAACAAAAAACATTACCCACAAACCCAAGGATTGGTCTTATTTATGTACTTTTTACTGGACTTCTCTGGATCACTTATATGTGTTGAAATTATTGCCCCCTGCTTCCTGGGGCAGTACAAAGTCCAAATGATTCTCTAGATCCTATTTGAAGAATTTTGTATAGATAAAGTCTTTGTTTTTGAAATTGCTCTTTTAGGATTAAAAATATTTCTGGATCCTCTCAACGCACACTTTTTTTTTTTTTTTTTTTTTTTTTTTTGAGACAGTCTCCCTGTATCATTCAAGCCAGCCTTGACTCATTGTGTAGCCCACACTGGCCTCTTGGCAATCCTCCTCCCTCAGCCTCTTGAGTGCTGGGATGATAGGTATGTACCACCACACCTGGCCACACTTCTTCTATGGAGTAAGAAGAAGAATCTGTGAACATTTTAGCTGTCTGGCATTCTGTTTTGGTAGCTTTATGAGGTGACCAGATTTACTTTCTGGGTCTCTTTTAAAACTAAAACTAAATCCACTGACTCTGACATTAGTTTTCTTAACAAAAAGTAATGTGAATGTGATTGTGAACCTGATCATACTTTTTAGGTTCAGCTAGTTTATCAAAGGCTAACAGTTTATTTTAAAATAAAACACGGTCCCTGGGCTGGGGATTTAGCTCAGTGATTAGAGTGCTTGCCTTGCAAGCACAAGGCCCTGAGTTCGATCCCCGGCACCACAAAAACAAAAAAAAAAACCACGGTCCCAGCTCTTTGGAGGCTGAGGCGGGGGGATTGCTGCAAGGTCAAAACTGGCCTGAAGTACATAGTGAGACCCTGTCAAAAAAAACCCCAAAATATAACAAACAAAATTCAGAGACTTGGGTCAGCCTTACCTTGGTCACCTGGTATGCCCAAGGCCTTTCTCAGTAAGGTGTTAGTAAGAGTATTGGAACTTTAGGGTTATTGCTGAGAGCATTGTTCTAGGACAGGGCGCTCAGGAGACTCCGCTGGGAGTGGGAAGTAGCCCTGTGCAGTTACACCGACTGGGTCCCGGAAGGGCATTTAAAAGGTAGAGACAGTATCTGCTTCAGAGGAATTTAATCTTGGGGAAGCATGCTCATGTGCACACATCAGGAAAACTTTGCAAAGCCCTAAATTATATGGGTTGCAGGGACTCACAAATAAGGAGCAATCACAGGGTTAACTTGGGACAGCTTTTCAGATGGAGTATTTGTGAAGCTAAAATATTCAAGAAAGAGAAAGTTAACCTTTAATTTGCCTTTTGTCTATAGTGCTATTCTTAAATTCCATGGGTTGGTTGGTTGGTTCATTCATTTGTTTATAGTATTAGGGATTGAACCCAGGGAGTGCTTTGAGCTATATCCCCAGCTCTTTTTTTTTTTTTTATATTTAGTTATTGTATTTTTGTATTTATTTATTTTTGACACAGAGGCTTGCTATGTAGTTCAATCTGACCCCGAACTCAGTGATCTTCCTACCTCAACTTCCCAAGTGCCATTATGCCTGGCTCTTTTTACTTTTTCATTTTGAGACGAGGGTCTTGCTAAGTTGCCTAGGCTGGCCTCGAATTTGTGATCTTCTTGCCTCAGTCTCTCAATTAACTGGAATTACAGGCATGCACCACCCAGTGCTTTTGCACTGAGCTACATCCCCAGCTCTCTTTTAATGTTTTGAGACAGGGTGCACTACCGTGCCTAGCTTCCATGGGTTTTATAGAGTCCAAATTGCACAGCCATTCCTGAACCTGTAGTGGACTCAGTGTTCTAGTGACTTTGAGAATTTAGACTTTTAACTGTAAAGTTTTCTGAAAATGACTATTTCCAGGGTCTTAGTAGTTCCTGTGGCTACGCAGGGCCTCTCGTACAACTTGCTAAGTTTTTGGCCAGTTCAGGGACTCTTTTATGTTAATTCCAAGTTTGGATGGTCGTGTCTCCTTCAGAGTTGTATGCTCTGGACTGCTCTGCAGTGACAGGGGTTCAACTTTGGTTAGTGAGACTGGATTTTTTTTTTTTTTTTTTTTTTGCGGGGGCATGGTGGCGATTGAACACAGGACCTTGCTCATACTTGCTAGGCTAGGGCTCCGCCACTAAGCTAAATCCCCAACCCTGAGACTGGATTTTATTTCTGGGCAGAGTTATTTGACCTTTCTTAAACAAAACAAGTCACGAAGTACCTGTTGGGACTGTTACACTGCTGTTTCTGAAGAGCAGAGAGTTGTGCTCAAACTGAGTTGCTTGGATTAGACCTCAGATTGAGGGTTGATGGGTTGAATAAGCCTGCACATACGCAGTTTGCCCATCTGTTTGTAGAAATGGCCTTTAATACTGTTTTTATTATGTTGGCTGTGGCCAAAGAAGCTCATAAATGCTGCACACACATGCTTATTCCTTATGGAGCCTGTGAAATATAGTGATTTTGGTTTCTCTTTACCTACTGGTCTATGTGTGGTTGTGCCTAGCACTTGTCAAGGGCCATCAGTGGATGCTTAGCAGGATACATGAGGTGTTTAGTGCCAGGCTGCTACAGTGCTTCCTCCTGAAAGAGAAGGATGGGTCATACTGTACTACTGAAAGTATGGAGCCTTGAATACAGAGTCTAGTGTATCTCTTCTAGAAATATCTCTTCCACCTTCTTTATTTACCTTGTCATTTTGCAAAAGCAGGTCTTTAGTAACTCAGAATTGGGAATGATAGCTCATCTGCCATGCACAGTAGGTGTGCAGTGCCTTGCGATGAACTCCTTAGTCAGTAGTGAGTCCTGGGTTTTTAGAGGAATCCAGGTTAGGGTGAGCATTGACTTAACTGAATTTGACTGTTCTTCCCTGCAATTGTTGCTCCCCCATTTAAATGGATGAAATTAGTTTTTGTATTGAATGTGAAGAGACATTGGAGTGAGCTTGTTTTTGTTAGTCACTTGTGCATAACTAGAAAATTGTCTTGGGACAGGTTGAGTCTTTATTTCCCAGTGGCTTCTGCATTTTTAAGGGTAGACTGGAATGGGAAGAAGTCTAATGCCAAGAATGCATTCCAGCATGCTGCACAGTAGGAAATTTGATCCCTAAAATGTTGACTTAGTGTTGGTTATGGTACATATTAGAAATCACCCAGTAATCCAGGACAGATTTTTGTCGCCCTCCAGGAAGTTATGTTGATATTAAATAGTAAGGGGCTTTGGATACTGTACTGGGCTGTGTACTGTGCAGGCCCCAGAGCACTGCTTAAATTGCCACCCATAAGAAGAGGAAATGTGCCATGTGCCTTTTTTCCCCTCATTCGCATTTAGGCTTCCTTATGGCTTTGTTGCTTCTGTGTTCCCTATGCAATGCTAGATATTAGACTTCCTCCTCCCTTGGCACCAGTACATTCATGATTTTCTGTGGCTTATCACCAGCAGCCAAGATTTTTGTATGCTTTTCACTCTTAAATTTGTTAGCTTTCAGCTTGCTTGTTTATAGGCGTCTCTATTAAAAGGAACCTTCCCTTCCCCCAAGATCTAGCACCATTATGGTAGCAGTGGAGGAGTTTGGGGGTTGATATGATATCAGACATTTAAAAAACCCATTTGATGTGTGTGCTTGGTGTTTTTATTTTGCCTCCTATTTTCTTTGAGCTCACAGCTTGCTTGCCATGCATGAGAGCATTTGGGCCCAGCTGTTTGCTCTCAACTGACTCAAACGTGATGTACTTTAAGAAGAGTGTGATTTTGGCCACGTACTAGAGGATTAAAGGCTCCATTGTGCTGGGTGCATACTTTTGGAGAAAATTGACATGCCTTTGGGTTCTTCTTGCCCAGTGATTTCCCCTTTCTCCTGAGTAGACATTACAACTTTCTGTTGTCTTTACAGAACAAGTCACCTGGACAGAAATGCTGGGAATTAGTTACTGTTTATTAGCATGTCTTTGGCAAACACAGATGGCTGTCTCTCTTACCCTTTGGGCAGCATTCTGTTGTAGGCCTGAGGAATTCATAGGCTGGTTGGTCCAGAATTAGTTGAGAAATCTGAAACTTTTTGTAATTCAGGTTTGAATAACTTGCTTTCATCTCCAGATTTTTGACTTTTTAATCTATTTAGGGATCTGGATTGCCAAAGAAAACTATATTCCGGTGGATTTGGGGAGAAATTCTGTAGTTAGTTTGTTTACAGTATTGTCCTGGGCCAGGGATCCTCTCTGAGATCCTGACTTTGGAGTGGTAGTATACTGGAGTTGAGTGTTTGTGATTGTTGTTGTGTGTTTGAGTATGTGCTTCGCACTGAGTATTGTTTTGGTCCTCTTATGAATTTCCTCGTTTAAACTTTACACTACAGAAGTAGATTCTGTTATTTATAAGAAATATGCTCTGAGGAAAATAGCTAGTTTAGGTTAAGAGTTGAAATTTGGTTTTTTTTTAGTCTTGTTTTGTTTTTGTTTTTGTTTGATACAGAGTCTCACTACGTAGTTCAGGCTGGCCTTGAACTGCTCGGTAGCCCAGGCTACCCTGGAACTTGCTGTGATCTTCCTGCCTCAGCTTCCGGAGTGCTAGAATTACAGGCATGCACTACCACGTCCAGCAGGGGTTGAAATTTGAGTAAGGTTAATCTGATTCTCCAGAGCTCTGACACCCTAAAATACTACCCCTACCTTATAGTGCTGGGACTCATACCTGGAGCCTCAACTCATGCTAGACAAATACTCTACCACTGAACTGCCCCAGACTAAAATACTAATTTTGCTTCTCCAGAGTAAATTATTGAAGAACCAAGACTGATTGGGAAGTTATTTTTGCAATTGTCTGGATCTCTTAAACGAGGTCAAAGACTGAAAAGCCTTTAGTTACAATTTAACATCACACCTAGCTCTCAATCCTGTCCTTCCTTTCCATTGAGGGTTTTGTTATTCTAGGTTTTTGATGAGTGGTCTTGAGTCTTGCTTTATAGCCGCCTTGTGATTCCAGGGAGGAGAACTGGCAGCATTTGGTCTCCAGTTCCTCACCTCAGAAGAGATCTTCCAGGGTAAGGGTGGGATTCAGACTCTAAGATAGTCACTTTGGTCTGAGTGACCTGTATTAGGAACATGTTTGCAGAGTAGTTTTACTTTCCAAAAACGTGGAGCACTCGCTGGAGAAGTAGGTGGTGGTGTCTTAATTTGCCACTTGGGGAGAGTGAACACACAAGGTCGAGTGCCACATACAGAGTCTCCTAAGAGAGAGCCAACTTCACAGCCTGTGCAGGTTTAAATTTCCCTTAGGCCTTGTGACTTGACAAGGCACTTAACTTCTTCATCTCTATTTACAACTATATAATCAGGAAGAATACCTACCGTATGGGCTATAGTAAATATCAACTCAGATACCATGAAAGCGCTGTTAATCAGATAAAATTCTAACACGACCCCTGGCTGGTAGAGACCCCAGTTTGAGAGAATTGAATGGTGAAAGACAATGTCGAGGGCCAGGCACTTGGGAGGCTGAGGCAGAAGGGTTGTTGTGAGTTTGGTGCCAGCCTTCGCTACATAGTGAGATCAAAAGCAGCCTGGACAAGGTGTTGGGGATTTAGCTCAAGTGGTAGAGCGCTTGCCTAGCAAACACAAGGCCCTGAGTTCAATCCCCAGCATCAAAAAAAAAAAAAAAAGAAAAGAAAAAAAGAGCAGCCTGGACTAGATAGAACCTATCTCAAAAAACCAAAAACAGAAAGACAGTGTTGGTTTTACTGAGTTATAAACTCTTCCATTGTTGTTAGCCACATCTGCATTTTATAAGTGTTTTCTTTTCTTTTTCACTCCAGGGACCGAGGCTTGGCTCGGTAGAGAGCAGTCCTAGCAATATGGGAGGCTGTGGCTCTGACTTCCTTGGCTCTGGAGAGAAGTACAAATTCTCAACCCAACGTACTGAGTTGAGAACTCTCCTTCAGGCTGTTCTGATGCACAGTCAAGTTGGAAAACTGCTGGATTTATGTATTTACACTCAAATGGGCTGCAGGCTGTATCTGAATTTCTTGAAGGGCTTCTAATTATACTACAGACTAGTGTTTTATTTTATATTTTGGGTGCTGGGGATTGAACTCAGGGCCTTGCATTTGCAAGGCATGCGCTCTACCACTGAGCTAAATCTCCAGGCCCAGACTGGTATTTTAGATATGTCTCCCTTCTATGATGAAAGTGTTACTGGATAGAGAGAAGACTTAAAAGTGTTTGGGGTTGGGGATTATGTTAGTCTGTTTGGGCTGCTGTAAATACCATAGACTTGGTGGGTTAAACTAGACATTTTTCAATTCTAGAAGGTTGGAAGAATAAGATTAAGGTTGGCAGCAGATTTGATTCTTGGTGAGGGCCCTGTTTTTATAAGTGCACTAATCCCATTATGGGTCCACCCACACGATCTAATCTAAACCTAATTACATCCCAAAGCCCCCACCTCCAAATACCATCACATTTGGGGCTAGGAATTCAATATTGGAATTTTAAGGATGCAATATTCAACCCATAATAGAAGAAAGCTAATACTTTTCAGATGGATCTTCTGCTATGCAATGATGATAAACTAGTGACAAAACATCTGCTTATTTACGAGGCTTGGAATCTCCCTGCTTTCCATTTTTCTTTCTCTGGGTACTTTGGTGGGATGGCAGAAAGGTGACATATTAATAAACATTAACAGACCAAAAGTACTTTGGGTCTGTGGTTCTGAGAGTTTGATAAAGTTTGGGGGGGTGCTGGGGATCAAACTCAAGGCCTTGCACTTGCTAGGCAAGCACTGGTAAAGGTTGGAAAACTTTATTTTGGGATGGTGGTGTCCCAAGTCTGGCCAATTCAATAAACTTTGCCTAAGAAACTGATTCCTGAGAATGTTACTTAAAAGCTAGTGCTGGAGCACTAATTAAATGCTCCTTGTGCTGGCCACCTGACTTGAGAACAGGGCCTTTGATGATCTGGGGATCTCTCTATGTCCTCTGTCTCTTGCTCCAACTCCCCTTGTTTCCTTTGTCATAAAGTTCTAGCAAATTAACCCTCTGAGTAGAATCCTAACAAGTCACCTCATCTCTGAAGTAGAAGAGACTTTTCTCTAACGAGTGGACACTTAAGTCAACACCTGTCTTCAGTTGTATGACTTACTGAGTAAGGACTGTGCTTGGCACAAAAATGGAAGTTACGGAAATTGTCAGGAGTAACAAACATGAACAGACCAAGCGGAGTACCAGTATCCTTGTTTTCTTGGATTTTCTGAAGATCTGGTGTAGTTTCTGTATCCTTCCCATTACAGCCAAATATCCTACCACCAGGCCTTTTTTGCCTTTCTGCCTGAGGAACATAGCTGTGATCACTGGGACCTAGCTGCAATGAAGGCATAGTAGTTCCCAGGAGGCAGTATGCTGGCAGTTTGATCTGTGACTTGATATTTTTATGTGTAAATGAATACTTTATTTACTTTATTGTTTGTTTGTTTATTGAGAGAGGGTCTCCCCATGTGGTTCAGGCTGGCCTTGAACCTTAGCATGTAGCCCATGCTGGCCTCCAACTCATGACAATCCTCCTGGTTTAGCCTCCCGTGCTGGGATCACATGTGTGTGCCACCACACCTGGCCTGTACAGGTACAGATGAATACTTTATTGGGAGACTCGTGTATATATACATATAATGATATGTAGCGTTTATATATATATGGAGTATGAATGTGTTTAGACTGTCATACTTTTTAGCTCAATGTTCTCTGTCCTTGCTTTTTTTCTTTTTCTTAACTTTTTCATTGTCTAACTTGGTGCCTACCTCTGTGTTATTAGAATGCAAAGCACATGGAAGCCCCAGTTAGTAACTTTACCACCAAAAGTAGGCCAGAAAGTTTATACCACTTTCTTTTTTTTTGGTGCCAAGGATCGAACTCAGGGCCTTGTGCTTGCTAGGCAAGCACTCTAACCACTGAGCTAAATCCCCAGCCTATACCACTTTTAGTACATTATTTCATTGAAGGTTCCTAGTATCTGCTTACCTCTACCTCTGTTGGAAAGGCCAGTTAGGTAGAAGCAGGAAGTACCTTTGTCTAATTAATAATAAACAGAAATTCCTAAATGGTGTCTATCTCTTCTTGTTTATCACTTCATTATCTTTGGTCTGGAAACAGATTCTGAGCTCTCCTTAATGCATTTTTGGGGTTCTGTTGGCCCAGGACAGATTCATAACATTCTTGTTTTTCTTTCCAACTTGTCATTTGAACTCTCTGCTTTCCCAGTGCAGCTTTGAATTAGTTTCTTAAAAACCCCAACATAAAACCTCAAGTGACCAATAGTGGTTTCATTATGGTATTTTGGGTTAAAATAAAATCAGATTGAAATAGTTGTTTTCACTCACCCAGATACATACTCCAAAGGGAAATTCTTTGTGCCTTGAATAAGATAATTTCAAAAGAATATAGGAAGCCTGGCCTGTAATCGCAACATTCTGGGAGGCTGAGGCAAAAGGATCACAAATTTGAGCCCAGCCCAGACAATTTAGCTGAGTTAGCAAGATCCTATCTCAAAAAAAAAAAAAAGCCAGGGTGGGGGTAGTTGACTGGGGATGTAGCTGAATGCAGCAACCTTGGGATTAATCCTCAGTGCTTTATACTCCCCCACCACAAGTGTAGTAGTAGACTAGAGAGGGGGAGGAAAAGAAAGAGAGGAAGGTTAGGTGTTGGCTAGATTTCCATAGTTGAGTATGCCAAGTATCCATCCCAATGTAATTAACACCGGCCAGAGTGCAAATAGAGGGGAGACAATAGGCTTCTGAAAAGACAGCTGGTAACTTTGGTCTGGCCCGATCTATTTCTGGTGTAAATCCTGAGGTCAGGGTCTCCTGTATACATTTGTCTGGACAGTAGTATAGAGGAAGTTTATACCAGCATACTTTGAAAAGAGCTGGAGAATTTTCAGGAATCTCTGATTTTCCATTTGCTAAATTGCTAACCTTAAATCCTGAAAACCTGGAGGTTCCTGTCATCTTAGAAAGGTTGGCTTATGAAGTAAGACTGGGCCATCACTTACTCACTTGTGCCCATTATAGTTCAGAGTGCCTTAGTTGGTCTGAGTGAAAGACTAGTATTTGGGGCAAGTGGTCCAGGACAGCTCCGAGAATTAATGAGATAAATAGTGGCAGCACTGCTGTTGCTTGATATCATTATCAAAATACAGTGTGTGATTGGATTGATTTAGAAGCATGATAACAAAAGAATCTCTGCATGCAAATTAAGTTCCTACATCTCAGTGATGTATCACAGATACCTTTTTTTTTCTTTGTTCAATATAGAAGGAGAACATTACCAGAAGGTAGAAGTGTATACTTAGAGAAATTCATGTCTTTTCGCATAACCCAGGCAAGACCAGCCAGTTTGGGGCTGAAGATGAAATTTAAAGTATGGGAGAGAGCCAAGTATGGTGTCACATGCCGTAATTTCAGCACATCTTGGGGGTGGGTATAACTCAATGGTAGAATACTTGCCTAGTGTGCTCAGGACCTTGAGTTAAATCTCTGGTACTACACAAGCAGGGTAGGACTGAGAGCTTTTTAAAGAGAAAGCAAATGAGGCCTTGAAGTTTTGTGCCTAGGGGGAGTTTTTGCCTTTACTTGTTTGTTTTTGAACACTTATCTGCAAATCACATTTAACAGGGAAGGTGGAAGATGGAGAGTATTTCCTGAACCTAGTCAGAGGAACTAGGCAAGATTTAAAACAGTGTTATCATTGCTGAAAAGTTGGAATGTTCCTAGGTGAAGCTGTTTGAAGAATAGTTGACCCTTGCCTCTCCATATATTCCTTAAGTGTGCCATGTCACTTAATGATAAATAATGACAAGTAGGGCAGAAAACATCAGCACTGTCACACTTGGTTAGGCTTGCGGTCCATAGACACTAAGCTCCTTAGTAGAAGCACTGGAGGATGGTTTGCGGGAGGAAGTGTCTTTTGTTGGTGTCAACCTATATTCCCTCGTGTGGGTAACAAGGACTTTTTTTTTTTTTTTTTTTTTTGAGACAGGGTCTCACTGTAGCCCAGGCTGGCCTCGAACTCACAGCAGTCCTCCTGCTTCACTCTCCTTAGTGCTGGCATTACAGTTGTGTGCCACCACACCCAGCTGAATTTTTAAATTTTGGGCATGTGCTAAGATACAGCATATCAACCTGTATCTTTTTTTTGTAGAGGTACCCTCAAGATTTCCCAGATTTTGCTCATATTCCCTACTTCTTGATAATTCTCCAGAAAAACATGTTTTAAATGCTTACTTATTGTCTAGTATGCTGAAAATGTCTAATTTAAAGCATAAAATAATTGGGGACTTGGCAGTGTAAGAAGTCTCATGGCAACAAGTAGTTATAGAGCTTCTGCAGTCCTGTCAGAAGTGTTTTGTGAACATAGGTTTTATAATTCCTGCCTCCATAGAGTACCTTCTAGTTGTAAAAAAAAAATTTGTAAGCAAATTATAGCAAATAACTGTATAGTTGAAATTATAATAACCACTAGAGGAAAAGTATCCTCTTCAATAAATTATCTTCCAGCTACTGTTTAAAATAAATTTTTTCTGCTCACCTTGGCTGGGGTGGCTTTATACTCTTGGGTTCTGATCAGCCGTGACTCCTCCTACCCTCATCTGGGTTATGCTACAAGAAATTATCCATCCAAGGTGTAATAGGTGAGAGTTCATTGTTTTTCAGCAAGGTTCTTCTTTGTATGCAACTGCATCGCAGGACATTTGGCATCCTGCTGTCCAGGTAGTAAATGCCAGTAGCGCTACAGCCACTTTGACACCCAAAATAGGCATTTTCATACTTTTATTTCCAAACACTACTTGGCGGCTGGTATTGCCCTGGATGAAAACTATTGGCTGTACTGTCAGAATTCTTGGAGTTACTGAACAAATTCCTCTGGGAGGACACCCTGAAAGTAGGAGGTGCTTGAGACTTTGGCTGGCCCAACATTTTTGGTATCCAACTTACATGTTTGTATATTTTAGGTAGGTATTTTGAAGCTGTTTTCAATCCTATTCTGCTTTTTAGGACAGAGAAGGGAGTAATGTCTGTAGTGTACTTAATGGAGTGAGATTGTAATTGGCATTTTATACATTGTACTTATCCTTTGAACTGTCTCATATCTCTGCTGAAGATAAGTTTCCTTTTTTCTCCACAGTACTAGGGATTGGATCCAGGCAAGCATTTTAACACTGATCTATATCTCCAGCCCCTTTTTAATTCTGTTTCAAATTGTCCGAGTTGCCTAGGCTGGCCTGCTATCCTTGTGCCCCAGCCTCTTGAGTAGCTGGGTTTATAGATGTGTGCCCAGCAAACAAACAAAAAAAAAAATTTTTTTTTTTTTTGAGATGAGGTCTCACTCTGCAGTTCAGGCTGGCCTCAAACTCACGGCAAACCACCTGCTTCAGCATCCCAAGTACTAGGTTTACAGGTGTGTGCCAGCACACCTGGCAGCAAATTCCGAATCCCTGTTTTACAGGTAGTTATAATGGCATGGGATGAAGAGACTTGCTCAAAGTCATGTCAAACTCTATACTTAATTAATTTCTTTTTCTTTCTTTCTTTCTTTTTGGTGCTGGGGATCGAACTCAGGGCCTTGTGCTTACAAATCAGGTACTCTAACCACTGAGCTAAATCCCCAGCTCGCTCTTTCACTCTTTCTTTCTTTCTTTCTTTCGTGCTGGGGATCAAACTTAGGGCCGTGTACTTGTGAGGCAAGCACTCCTCTACCAGAGCTAAATCCTCAACCCTTTTATTTTCTTTTTTAAAAAGTATAACCTGCTGAGTGTGGTGATACACTTCTGTAATCCCAGCACTAAGGAGCTGAAGTGGAGGATCACAAATTTGAGGCCAGCCTGATCTACATAGTGCGACCTTGTTTCCACAAAAAAAGGCTGGGTGTGGTGGCACATGCCTTTAATCCCAGAACTCAAGAGGCTGATGCAGGAGGATTTTCATGAGTTTGAGTTTGAGGCTAGCCTGTGCTACATAGTGAGTTCAAGCAAGGCCAGTCCTATCTCAAAAAAACAAAAAAAGCACAACCTTAGGTGGTAGGCATGATAGTACAAGGGCTGGAGATGTACCTCAGTGGTATAATGATTGCCTAAGATACACAACGCCCCGGGTTCAATCCTCAGTTCTGCAGGTGTGAAAAAAGGATAACCTTCATTTATCTGATTGTCAGTAATCCTCTAGTTGACTACTTTGGCCTTTTTGTCTGGAGTGTATGGCAGCATATGTTAATTTTTCTAATTTCTAAACTTTCCTGCCAGAAATTTGGTACATGTATGAAGTGGTGATAGCTAATGGTGCTAGAGGACACAGCAGTACAGTAGTGAATTAAACACAAACACCCTCTTGGAGTTTATATTATACCCAGAGACACAGACATTAAACAAGATAAGCAAGAAAACCACGTAGTATTCAGGAGAAATTAATCATGCAGTAAGTATAGAAGCATACAAGATTAAAATTCTAGATGAATTTACAAGGGATGGCCACACTGAAGTGACACTTGATAGGAAAGATTGAGCTGGGAGAAGAAAGAGTATTTCAGGTGTAGGAATCAGCAAATTCAAATTCTCTGAGCCTGACACATGTCCAGCTGCTTTGAGAAAAAGTACTTTTTTCTTATTATCTCCTTGCATTTACCCCTAATGGTATAGTCCCCCCTTATCTCTGATTTCACTTTCCCCAGTTTCAGTTAACTGCAGTCAACTGTCTGACAATATTAGATGGATAGAAAACTGTATTTTGAGGGAGACCACATTCACATAACTTTTATTACAATATATTATTGTAATTTTTCTAATTTACTATGTTGTTAATCCCTTAATGTGCCTGATATATAAATTAAAATGTATCTCAGGTATTTATGAATAGGAAAAAACATGGAGTTTGATACCATCTGTGGTTTCAGATAAGAAGGGTTAGCATACTGTTATTTGCATTCTCCTGAGGAGAAAATTTAAGGACAAAGTGGAAGTCACTGCTTGGGAGGGTGTTTAAACCACTCCCTAGGACTGGCCTGTACATACCCAGAGTACTTCCTTTTAGCATGAATGGGGTAAGACTTGTAAGGCCTGTAAAGTTTCATTCTTTCTATCTTGTTGTTTTTTTTTTTTTTTTTTTTTTTTTTTTTTTTGAGATAGCCTCACTATGTAGCCCAGGTTGGCCTTAACTCTCAATCCTTCTGCTTCAGCTTCCCGATTACTAGATCACAGGCATGGATCACCACAGTGATCTGAGCTACATAGTGAGACCGTGCCTCCCAAAAAAAAAAAAAAAAAAAAAAAGCCGGGTGTGGTGGCACATGCCTTTCATCCCAGCACTTGGGAGGCTGAGGCAGGAGGATTGCTGAGAATTCAAATTTGAGGTCAGCCTGAGCTACTTGGTGAGTTCAAGATCAGCCTGAACCTTTTCTCTTCTACTTTTAAAGTAGGAGAGTTTGTTTTGCACACCTATCTCTTATCTTCCTGGAATTTATATTCTAGTCAAGGATATAGATAGTAAACAAGAAATAAATAAAGCATTTACTATGTTAGTGGTAGCTCAGATTAACACATCAGGAACCAGCTACAGGAATTTGGAAAAGCTTGGCTTTGACTGAAAATGCTGCTTTGATTGAAAATTTCTGGATTTGGAAATCTGGAGTTCTGGGGCACATGCCTGATTTTTCTCTGTTAGCCAGCCACTGCCCTCTTCAGACCACGGGTTGGCTAAGGAAACTGAACGTGTGCTTGAGTTCTAGAGTCACTCTGTGCTAGAGACGGAAGGAGGTTTGGACAGAGACTATGTAGCCCAGATGTTCCCAGACTGGTCTCTAGTATCTCCTGAGATTAAAAGTACAGATTCCTGGCCTCATCCTGAAACTGCTGATTCATGCATAATCTAGAGGGTAGGATTGGATTATGGTAACTGAGGAGGTTGAATAACAAGGAGGTAACTGCTTTGCTTGTCTTTCTGGAACACAGGTCTGAGAACTGGGATTGGAATGCAAGTGTTTACCGCTCAGATTAGTACTCTTCCCAGATCAATCAGTACTCTGCCTTACTCGTGAGAGTTTTTAAGAAGGGGATGTTTCATTTTATCAGATGGCAATCCTGTTTAATGTCTTGGGCCCTATTATTTTTATAGCCTTGGGTTTTAGGCAATACTTGAAGAGGAATTTTTCTCCCCAAAAGTTGTTTAGTTTCCTCAGAGCCTTTTATAACTTACAATTTATTGGAAAACAATTTCTTTTTTGGGGGGTGCCGGGCATTGAACTCAGGGCCTTGCGCTTACTAGGCAAACGCTGTACCACTTGAGCGGGTCCCAACCCATTAAAGAGAAATTGATTAGCTAATTTAGTTGTAGGAAAGAAGTGATTGGAAGAGCCTTTCCTCTGTAAAAGTGGCCAATGAAAGTGTTGTAGATGAAAATAAATATTATTTGTTGAAATTCATTAGTTTGGTGTTTTAGCTGCTTTATTTGAAGGGCTGTTTCTGGTGCTAAAGAAGAATAAAGAAATAGCAGCCACCTGGTTGTGGTTTTTCTGGCATGCCTCTTTTGGGTGGACAGCTGTGAGGTGGTTATTACAGTTGGCTCTCATCATCTGTTTGAGTTTTGCTAGATGATTCAATGTTTCTTCCCATTTAATCTCTTTTTTCCTTACCTTTGTGAGTTTCCTGATCTTCTGGTCTGGAAGGATAGAGCTTGAGAACCTGACTATCTCTTGAGCCAGGAAGTGCATGAGGCCTTTCTGTTGCACTTCTGATAGAGTGTAGGGAGGTCTGAGGCTGAGGTCTGGTTGCAGCCCCTTCTGGGAATTTCCTCAGGTTGAGGTGATAGCTTGGAAATGGGCTCTTACTCAATTTGGAAACTTACGGAGGTTTGAAAGAATTTATTTTTTTTTTTAAAGTCATTTTGGAGTGGTAGTTGCAAACCAGTTGTTAGTGATTTTTCTCACCAAAGGGTGACTTATTCAGAATTTGAATGAAGTAGAAGTAGAATGAAGGAGGAATTGTCATCTGTCTCTTGTGAAGTAGAAAATCGGGTTGTGGTTCCTAGGTTATAAGTGATGAGAATCATCATAGGCTGAGTGAGTTTGGTTTGCTGAGTTCAGTTGTTGGTATATCTGATGAAATTTTCATTTTCCTGTCATCAATTTAGCTTCAGGAAGTCTTTAGCTGGGCCCAGTGGTACACGCCTGTAGTCCAAGCTACTCAGAAGGTGGAGGCAGGAGAATCACAATTTGGATGCCAGCCTAGGCAGTGTAGTGAGACCTGCCTCAAAATAAGAAATAATACTAGGGCTGGGACCTAGCTCTTTTGTAGAGTACTTGCCAAGCATGTGTGAGCCCCTGAATTCTATCCCTAGTACAGGAGAAAAAATCTTTAATGAACTCTATGATGAGGCCAGATAAGAGTTTGGAGATCTCCTATTGTCCCAGATCACATAAAAGTCATGTCTAACCACTGTTTAAAAAACAAAAACAAAAAAACAAAACAACCAACCATAGACTGCTTATTGTAGGAGGCAGAGCGGGGAGTGGGATAGAACTAAAACAGGTTTCTAGGGTGTTTCTTTTCCATTGAGGAGGGGTCTTTTGAACAGTCTTCAAAGCCATGATGTGCTGGAGGAACAAAGTAAAAGGATCAGGGAGCATTAGATAGCAGTGTCTGTGGCTGGAGGAGAGAAGGGACAATGAAAATGATTTATGCTGGTCCACTCTTGTACCAGGCTACAAAGGGTGTTCTTTTTGTGGAAGTCTAGTCTGTCCTAAGATCTAAGTGAGTCCCATGGAGCTGGCAGGAAAGTGAAAGCTTGTTGGTTGGGAGAGGCCTTAACTTTGATATTTGTCTCTCCCTGGAATGCCCCTTAACAGGGGAGGGTCCCCTACGGGAACTGGATCAACAGCTGCCGCCCGTCCCTGGAATCATAGGAAGCAGAGGCTGGGTGCCTTTGTATAGGAGATCCACAGCCAGACAATAGTTGTGCTGGCCAGGCCATGTGGCGAGTCATGTGACCTGGGGCTGTTTTCTGCTGGGGTCCTTACCCATCTGTTCTCTCAGCTCTTTCTGGGTTATCAGGCGCCAGTCCAAGTCCTCCCAGGCAGCCAGCTTCATGGCCAGAGATTACAAGCACTAACCTTCCTGGCAGGGGCGGTGTGGCTTCGAGTTTATGCAGATTAGCCATGTGTTTCTCACTTCAAGGCGTTCCACAGGAAAAGGCTTTTCCTGTGTTTGGCTCTCAGTGGGCGGTTCCCAGCTTACTGTACTGGGACTCAGCAAGCAGCAGGCATGCACGAGAGGGATCACAGTACACTGGCCCCCCTCTCCCATTCCACCTCCAATACTACGTCACCACAACACAACCACTCGCGCTCTCATACTGTTGGTGTCATTCATTCCGTGCCAAGATTGCTTTAAAAAATTCCCTTGGCCCCAGTTCAAACAGGAGTACAGCTGGGATGTGTTAGATTTTAGGCAGTCTGCCCTCAATTTGAGATGAGTTATAAATAGCAGTGCTGACTTCCTTAACTACCGCTCTCTGAGGTAAAATGCAGGTTAATTACTGTGGGAATCAATTAGGGGGTTCTTTCGGTTAAAGAGCCAGGGATGCATTTTTTTATTGTTATTATTAAAAGTCATACAACAAATCTGGCCAGGAATAAATTGAAAGCACAAGGAGTAAGAAATAATGTTTAAATGTCCAGAATCCAAGGTTATGCCTCTAGGTTTATGCTGGCCCCAACTAGTTGGCATTTAGGGTGATAGAACAAGAATGTAACTTGTGGTTAAGACCTCTCTGTTCTGAAGGACACCTTTTTGGCAGCCCCTGGCTTCATCCCTCTCTTACTCCTCCTAGTTCTTGGCATTGTTGGATACTAAATCTGCCCCGTTAAGGTTGCTGCCTGGCCACTTCCTTTCTGTATCCTTGGAATAGGACTAGGCTTTCCTCTCTTTTGCTGTTAATGGACTGCTTCTCTTTCCAGGGTTCCACCACTACACGATATGGTGCACTTTGGTGAAAGGTAACTCACCGAGCTTGGAGTTTTGCGTGTTTTCCCTGCTTTCTCCACTTCAGTCATTTGTGGTCAAATGGGAGGACTTGCAGCTGTATGTAATCTGTGAGCATCCAGAAACTGATCACTTTCGGTTATGTGACGCTTAGACCAGATCCACTTTAAAGTTCAGTCTGTTGTATCTTAGCAGCCTCCAAGAGTCATTGTGGCTTTCCCTAACATAATAAGAAGTTGTAAGGGATTCCAGTAGCTAACTGACTGGTTGGGAGAGGCTTGTAATTCTATTTGCCTGGAGCAGGGGAACTCTCTATGCAAGTGGTTAGTCCTCAAGCTGTTTGTTCTGAGTATATTCAGAAGGACAATCCTGCTAGGCATCCTTGCCTTTGATGCCCTTAAACTGCATCTTTTGATGCATTTCATTTGGCAGGCAGTTTATAACATGGCCAGTGATCTGGAAGGAGATAAATGGTAGATGGAGATGAGGAGTTTTCTTTGCCTCTTTTTTATTTTTATTTTTTTATGAATGCAAGAGAGTATATAGCAGGGGGCCCGACTTCCCTGATCTAGGGGCAGCATTTTCCTCTCAATTATGTGTCTGTGTGGCAGAGCCTTTGCTTTTGAAGTGTAATCACAGTAATCTACTCCTGTGGTTTCCCATTGAAAGGATTTCCTCTCTCTTTCCCAGAGTGAAATCTCTGGCTCTTTGCAGCTATAGTTTGGTGTTTCCCATCCTCTGCCTTGTGCCTGCAGAGTGCCGATACTATACTGGCTTTTCTGCCTTGCATGTAGTAGGGATTTTTCTATTCTAAAATGGCTATTTTCCAATAAAAGTGATTAGTGAAGCTTTAAGGTCCTTCTCTATTATGAGAGATTGGCTGGTGGCAGTTCATCTGTGGCTACAAATCACAAATTTTCCACAGTGGTTTTAAGTGTCAGAAGTGTGAATTAGGTCCCTGCACTCCTCCTCTTCTGATATGAGCACATATTTAACTTTGAGGTGAGACTGGGAACATATGATTGTTTGAACTGAATATATTTTAGTTTGCTAAATAAGCCATATATTCTCTTGATTATAAGCCTTTGGTGAGGGGATAGAGTCAGAAATCTGATGACCAGAAAAAGGAAATGTCTTTATTTTTAGAAAAAGAATTTCTTTGGCTGACGTTTATTTTGGGGCTGCAAAGATTTCCCAGAGTTAAGACTGGAGATTTCTTGGATCCTTTATAGCCCTCAAATAAGTAGCTGTATTCATTTAGGTCTACAGGCTCCCCGACATGAGAGGAAAAGATGCCTTGCCTTTAGCCTTTTGTTTTTAAACAGTGTTTGGGGATGCCTGTGCAATTTTGAAATCCCGCATAGTATTGGGTGGCTATTCTTAAAATGTACTTGTTATCCCACAACTGTTGTAATTGCTCCCTCTTCTGTATCAGTCCAGTCCAGATTTTGTGTGTGTGTGTGTGTGTTTATGTTTATGAATGAGATTAAATCCAGGGAGTGCTAAACTACATCCCCAGTCCTTTTTTGGAGACAGACGCTTGCTTAGTTCCCTGGGCTGGCTTCAAACTGGGGCTTCTCCTGCCTCAGCCTCCTGAGTAGCTGGGACTATAAACATATGCCACCATAACTAGCTGTAATTTTTTTCTGCCCTTGGAATCATAGCCTATTTTAGGATTAGGTTTAGGGTGTGCTTCTGGACTTGTGGCTAGATGTTTTGATCTGGGCTTTCTCCTCATACTATCTCTTAACCACTTCTTACAATTACTGATCTGTAGCTCTGCACTTGGGTATTTAGGAGGACTCTTGACTTCCCAGAATTTAGTGTTAGGCACAGTAGCGCACACCTATTTTTCTAGCTACCCTAGGGGCAAGGCAGGAGGATCATTTGAACCCAGGAAGTTAAGGCTAGTCTGGGCAACATACGTAGCAAGAAATCATCTCTCCCTACCTTCCAAAAAGGACTTAGTTTTAAGAAATACAGTTTGTTGGGTACCTAGCTACAGTTGTTAAGCCCGTGATGTTGACCACATTACCATCGGGCGTTTAGAAATACGAGGCTGGCTGGGCATGGTGCCACACACCTGTAGTTCCAGCACTCTCTGAGGCTGAGGCAGAGGATGGCAAGTTGGAGCCCAACTGGGCAATGTGGTGGGACACTGTCTCAAAATACAGAGCGGGGTGGGGAGTGGGCAGGGTGTATCTCAGTTCCAAGGCCCTGGCTTCAGCCCCCAGTTAGGGGTCGCGGTGGGATGGAGTAGTGGTGAGATAGGAGAGATCAAAGTATTCTAAAAATGAGAAGTAGCCTCATATTGGAAGGTGGAGTTTTTGCATCTAGAAACATTGTAGGCAGGAGGGCAGGCTAAGGTGCCATTGCATACACCTGGGCATTGACAGTTTGGGGAGGGCTGGGGAGGTGACACTGAAAAAGTGTGTAGAACTGGACCACACTGCACAGTCAGGTAGAAGCCATACTCATTATTATTGATAATGGCCACCATTTACTGGGTTTTTAAATTTACAGTTTGTTATACACTTTTTTTTGTTTTGAGGTCTTGCTATATAGTAGTTCAGCCTGGCTTTGAACTCACTATGATCCTTCTGCTTCAGCTTCCCAAGTGCTGGGATTACAGGCGTGAACTACCACGCCTGGTTTGAATCAAAGTCTTATCAAAATTATTACACTCTTTATTCTTTCTTTGTGATACTACTGTGCAGGATTTAATAGGCAGGATGTTTGGAGCTATTATTGAGTACTGAATGATGAAAGTGACTTGGGAACATTGCTCTAGAACTGCATTGTCAAATATGATAGCCATTAGACACTGGTTATGTTAATTAAAGGTAAATAAAAATAATCCAGTACTTCAGTCATATTTTGTATTTAAAGTACTTAATAGTCACACATCGCAGAAAAATTTATTGAACAGTGCTTCTCTAGATCTCTGATTCTCAGATATTAGTACACATCAGAATCATTCAAGGGTAATATTAAGAGGAAGGAAGAAACCAAACCCAAGAGCTCCCGGACTGGTGAATTGGGATCTCTAGGGAGAGGCCCAGGTGTTTGAGGAGCTTCACAGAATATTCTGATCTATGGCCCAGCTAATAGGTCCTGCTCTAGAAGCTCCATAGTAACCATGGTAATGAATGACCCTCATGTTGTGAGGAGGCCTAGACTGATAGAGATACTCCACGCAGGTTGGTCTATGTTCAGCAAATGTGTCTTCACTTGGGGACCACGTGGATAGGAACTGCAGAACAGAAGATCTTGGAGTGATACAGCCATGTTTTGCCAAGTGTATTGGGGAAGACAGCGTACATTGTTGGAGACTCTGATACAGATGTAGGACTTGGATAAAAATTGTTAGGGTTATCAGAAACAGCCTTTTAATAACACTTATGTGCAGTGGCAACTCGGGATAGTTTTACTATGATTCTCACAGGGAGAGGAGTACTGCCATCATTATTATTGTTTTTGTTGAGATTTTAGTTATAGTTTAAAAGAAAACTGCAGGTTGGGGACTTAGCTCAGTGGTGGAGTGCTTGCCTAGCAAGCGCAAGGCCCTGAGTTCGATCCCCAGCACCACCCCTCAAAAAAAAACCACCACAAAAGAAAACGGTTTCTCCCATATTCCTCTTGATATTTGGAAAAACGGCCATTGTGGAGTGTCGTCTTAGTCATTTTCCTTTGATATTTCTACTTTCTCTGTTATGAAACTTAGTAGGGTTTTTTTTTCGTTGGGGAGGCAGTACTGAGAACTGAGCCCAAGGCCTTTGTACTGAGCTGCATCTCCGGGTCCCCAGTCCCCGTGCCCCCGCCTTCCCCCACCCCCTTTCTTTTTCAGTTTGAGGCGAGGTTTTAGTTGCTAAATTGTCTCAGGCTGGGCTTGAACTCGTGATCCTCCTGCCTCAGCCTTCCAGGATGATGGAATTACAGGCTGCTTGGTTTTAGTAGCATTCTTAGATGAGGGGGTAGATAACCAGTTGTTTGGGTTTGTTTTGTGGTGCTGGGGATCGAACCCAGGCTATGCTAGGCAAGAAAAAGTATTGTTTGGATTACCCCTCCTTCATTTTGGAAGTTTTGTTGTTCCTTGAGGTCTTTTTTTGGGGGTGGTGCTGGGATTGAATTTAGGGCCTCGTGTTTGCTAGGCAAGAGCTCTACCACTGAGCTAAATCCCCAGCCCTCCCTTAAGGTCTTAGACACTTTTTTTTAAAAGATAGTATACACTTAAATTATAGAATAACAACTAGAAAGGACTCTGGGGAAATCTAGACCAGTGGTTCTTAAAGTGTGGTCACTTGGGAACTTGTAGGTGAGTTAGGCCTCATCCTGAATCTGCTGAATCAGAAACTCTGGGAGTGGTCCCAGAGGTGTTTAACAAGCCCTTCAAATGATTTTTGATGAGTGCTAAGATTTGAGAATCACTAAATTTCACTCGAGAGTTAATAATATCAGTAGAATACTAATACTATATCTGTCTTCCATCCCTAATTTAAAATTCATTTTCAACCAGGTGTGTTGGTGCATGCCTGTAATCCCAGCACTTGAGAGGCTGAGGCAGGAAGATTGCAAATTCAAGTTCCACCTAGGCAACTCAGTGAGACCCTGTCTCAAAATAAAGGGATGGGTATGTAGCTCACTGGTAGAACATCTATGGATTTGATCACCAGCACCAATAAATAAATAAATAAACAATTCAGCTTCAAATCAAAGATTGTTTCAAGTTTTATGCAGGCCCAAGCTTACTGCCCCACTGGGTATATCTAAGAGGTGTTTAGGGAAGTCCTTCCCCTCCACATCACCAGTAGATACAGGTATATCTGGCAGAGGAAAGAGTGCTACAGCTTTAGGACTTTGTCCTATAACAGGATAAAGGCATATCCAAAAGTGATGAGTTGATGGAACTATTGTTCTATAAAAAGCTGAGAAGAAAATTATGTTTATAGACAAATACCAGTGATTTGAACTTTGAACTTTTGTTGGTAGCGCTGTACTGTTTTGTTTGCTTGTTTGTTGTACTAGGGGGGGACCAGTGTTTCTGGTATGCTAGGCAAGCACTCTACCACTGAGCCATATCCCCAGCCAATTCTTTTTTTTTTTATTTTGAGACAGGGTTTTGCTAAGTTGCGCAGGCTGGCCTCAAATTTGGAATCCTTCTGCCTTAGCCTCCATGGTGACTGGGATTATAGGAGTGCACTACCACGCCTGGCTATATGTATCTTGTTCTTTAAAGAAACAAAAGTTCTATCTTCCTTATGTCCTCAATCTCTTGCATATTAAAGGAAATGAACTTTTCACCTGAGATGAACTAAGGTCTAAATTCAGAGTTATTATTCCCTCAGTGACTGTTATTTATAGCCTGATGCTTATTTGAAGAAGGCATAACTGCTTGCGCCATGGTGCACACAGGCCACAAATGTACAAAGGGAAAGAAAATTGCACTTTTGGAAGACTAGAAACATCTGGACGCTGTGTATCTGAACTCCCAGCCATAGCATTGAAGCATCAGTTCTGATGTTGTTGAACAAGGTCATAGCAGTGTGGAGCAGCCACGTCCTCGCCCACAGAAGGGCCTTTGTTCTGATTTCTGTACCATAGAGGACTTACATTACTTGCTCTTCACCTGGCCTGTCCCTTGAACTCCAGTAGTTACCACATTTACACGGTAGTTTGTAGTTCATAGGGCACTTTCACAAACAGGTGGCATTTTTATTTTACATACGATAAAATCAAGTTTCTGAGGAGGGCTGAGTGGCTTATCCGAGGGTTAGCTAGGTATAGTCCATTACTTTTTCATAATAACCCATTTCCCTATATGACATACAGACTTCAAAAGACCTCAATACTTAGGTCATATGTTTATGTTGTCCTGAGGTTGTCAAAGCTTCAGGTTAATGAAATGCTCTTTATTTTGTAGCCATCCAGTCCAATGGATCAGATGGGCAAGATGAGACCTCAGCCATATGGCGGGACTAACCCATACTCACAACAGCAGGGACCTCCATCAGGACCGCAGCAAGGACATGGGTATCCAGGGCAGCCTTACGGGTCCCAGGCTCCACAGCGGTACCCGATGACCATGCAGAGCCGGGCGCAGAGTGCCATGGGTGGCCTCTCTTATGCACAGCAGGTAGATGGTGACCTTGATTACTTCGACCCTTATTTCTGTTTGGGGTCTGGTCTGTTGAGCAGTAGAATCAGAATATATCCTTGGCTTCAAGACTTCTTGATAGGAGCACAGGCCTGCTGGTTCAGCTAGTTACAGTGTGCTACTAATAAGAGCCAAGGTTATGGGTGCACCATCCTGTGTGTGCTCCACAGAAGAGTGCTCCTTGGTCACTGGAGGCCATCTATGTCAGAGAGACAGAGAGAGTATGTGTGTCCATCCCTTTTTTTGGGTTAGCCCTGAGGATTGAACTCAGGGCCTTCTACATGTTGAGCACACTGCTCTACCACTCTCTGCACCAGTCCCATTTTTTTTTTTTTTTCACTTGGCTGACCTGCTTGTACTCACTGAGTGTACTCTCTGAGGAGGTAGGATGAAAGAAAAGCAGTGGCTGAGCACCTGTCCAGTGTGACTACAAAGAAAACCATTCATGCCATGTGCCACGGGGACAGAAGAGGCCCTTCATGTTTTTCAAGACCTTCCATATGTCAGCTGTCTGGGTTAAAATGAACATTTAGGAAGGACTGGAAGTGGAAGAAAAAGGGAAGATTGAACAATAAAGATGTTGACAATGCTGTTGGACATTGTAAGATTTCCTCTTATCTCCTTTTGTCTGATCATTCACAGTAGTATCTTTTTTTTTTTTTTTTTAAACGATGTTGGAGATCAAATCCAGGGATCCAGGGTGTCATGCTTGCTAGGCAAGTACTCTACCAACACCCTCAGCCCTGCATCGTTATCTTTTTATTGCATTTTTTGAGCTGACAAAATTTTCTACCATTTATATATATCTGAGTGATACTCATACTGAAAATGTTGAGACATGAGACTGTAAAACCTAAAACTACCTCGAAGACTAAAGCAAAGAATGTCCTTAAATATAGAAAATGAGATACTATCACTTGTTTTGTTTTTGCTTTGTTTTTACAGTGCTGGGGATAGACTCCAGGGCCTAGCATATGCAGGCAAGAGCTCTATCACTGAGCTACACCCCAAGCTTCCTCTCCTCTCCTCTCCTCTCCTCTCTCCTCTCTCCTCTCTCCTCTCTCCTCCCCTCT
>PVJO010005146.1:0-43928 GCA_004026905.1 Hystrix cristata | reverse complement strand
CAGTTGGCTGAGCCAGGCTGCTATTGAGTCTTTGTCGTGGCTGGTATACTAATTCCTAACACTTAAAAAACTCTCTAAGCCATGATAAAAAGAATAGGCTCATTGATAAAAATAGCTGTTCTTGAACTCATCATGTAAACTGCCCAGATATTAGATAGTGTAAATGTTCAGTGGATGAATGCAGTCCATATGTAAACAAACCAACTAGCAGTCAAGTTCAGCCATTGTTCCTGGGCCTTTTTAGATTAGGGCTTGGCTTACTTGATTTCTACAACAGTCTTCAGAGCATAGCTTTGGCTGAATATGTCACCTATGTTTTTTTAAGAGAGAGTCAGTGCTAGGAGTATCTTTTTCTTTCCTACAGATTCCTCCTTACGGACAACAAGGCCCCAGCGGGTATGGTCAGCAGGGCCAGACTCCATATTACAACCAGCAAAGTCCTCACCCCCAGCAACAGCAGCCACCCTACTCCCAGCAACCGCCATCCCAGACCCCTCACGCCCAACCTTCATATCAGCAGCAACCACAGTCTCAGCCACCACAGCTCCAGTCTTCTCAGCCTCCATATTCCCAGCAGCCATCCCAGCCTCCACATCAGCAGTCCCCAACTCCATACCCCTCTCAGCAGTCCACGACACAGCAGCACCCCCAGAGCCAGCCTCCCTACTCGCAGCCACAGGCACAGTCTCCCTACCAGCAGCAGCAACCTCAGCAGCCAGCATCCTCGACGCTCTCCCAGCAGGCTGCATATCCTCAGCCCCAGTCTCAGCAGCCCCAGCAAACTGCCTACTCCCAGCAGCGCTTCCCTCCACCACAGGTAAGGCCCCCTGCCTCGTGCCCTTCTCTATGCTTGACCACAGACAGCTCGGGGGTCGGTGTTGTGAGAACTTTGCCGTATAAATTGCTTCTCTGATGTGCACTTAAAAACCAATTAAACTCTGGGTAAACATGCTAACTGGATTGATGGAACTAATAAAGGCACAACCTTCTTAACTGCATAAAGACCTATAGCTCTCCTTACTGATGAAGAAATAGGGCAATGGAAAATTGCACAGACAGATAAGAAATTAAAGGTAGTAGCACTTACATATACTCCCCTCACCCTTTTCTTTCTTTCTTTAAGCCCTCATATCAGAACCTGAGCAACAGGGAACTTTGATCTTTTTTCAAAACAGTCACTTTGGGAGTCTGTATGTACTGTAATTCATTCTAACTGCCATTCCATTCTGTTGTTGCTCAATATTTTGTACTTCTTCATTCGAAATTGGCATTAGAGCTGATATCACATTATTCTCAGTCGTAGCAAATCTTATTTTTTGAGGGTAGATTTGATTTTGGGAAATAACAAAAATTCATTTGGAGATAGGTCTAGTGAACAAAGCGTAGGTAATGAAGCCTAAAAATAGCAATTCGGGCTTTATTCTTTATAGAGCCAAGAGAGAAGAAGTGACTGAGTGATGACAGGTCCACTAAAGATTTTGTGTATTGGTGGCATTGTTGGAATAAATCTCTTGTCCAAAGGCAGTGTCTTTGAAGGAAGAAATACTCATTTAATGCAGAGGCTCTATTTAGCACAAGTTTTTTTTTTTTTTTTTTAATTAATTGGTCTCAAAGAGTTAAAGACATCTTATTACAGTGATACATCCATACCCATGTTTTTAGCAGCATAATTCATAATAGCTAAGTCTTGGAAGTGGCCTATATGTCCATCAACAGATGAATAGATGAAGAAAATTGGTTATTTATACATAATGGGAGTACTGTTGTGCTGTAAAGGATAAATTTGAGTCATTCGTAGGAAAATAGATGCATCATGAGACCATAATATTAAGTGAAACAAATCAGACACAGAAGTTTAAATAGTGCATGGTTTCTCTTATATGTGAAATCCAAAATATAAATAAATTAAAGAATAAAATAGCCAGGCGTGGTGGTACACACCTATAATCCCAGAACTCAGGAGGATGAGGCAGGAGTGTTGCTATGAGTTCAAGGCCAGCCTATGCTGCATTGTGAGACCCTGTCTCAAAAAAGGAGCAAAATAAAAGGTAGATAATAAGAGACAGGGGGATATTTATCAAATGAGAAGGTCATCAAGAGATAGAGGGGAAGGAAGGAGCTATAGAAAGAATTAAGATAGGTACAAGTACCGACTCCCCACAATGAATGTAATCATTATGTACTGAAAACATGTACTAATAAAAATTTTAAAATAAATTAATTGGTCTTACCCCTTAATAGGAAAAATGTGTAGTTTACTAGACTTTAGCATTTATTCCTGGAAAACAGCACCCTCTGGGTAGAAATAAGTGGGCAACAATTCCATCAGAGTCTTCCTATTGACATCCTTAAGAGCCACAGCTTGGATTTTTCTGTCTTCAGATGATATTCATAATTGTGTTTTCTCTAGCACCCAATTCACCTGTGTGGGAGAGTCCTGGAGCTCTCCCATCAAGAAGTGAGCTTGTCTGGTGTATTACTATCAGACCCTCCAGATCTTCATGGCTTTTGTCTTTCTATTTTTAGGAGCTTTCTCAAGATTCATTTGGGTCTCAGGCATCATCAGCCCCCTCAATGACCTCCAGTAAAGCAGGGCAAGAAGATATGAACCTGAGCCTTCAGTCAAGACCCTCCAGCTTGCCTGTGAGTATTTCTGCTATCCTCAAAAGGTGAAGGGGCAGAGAACATGCTAATAAGAACCATTTTCTGGTTGGATGTTTTGGTGGAACTGATATAAATGAAAAAAAAAAAAATCCATGAATTCAGGTTCAAAATTATAATAGGAATTCATATTCTGACCTTAGAGAATGTCTTCTCTGTCTGCCTGCCCATAGAATAGGTTTGTGATCTGTTCAGTGTTTTGTTTATTTGTTTATTTTTTTGTTTTTCTTGGTTTTTAAAAATCTTGGCACTGCCGGGCATAGTGTTGCACACTTGTGACCCTAGCACTCAGTGGGGCTGGGGCAGGATAATTGCTGTGAGTTGGAGGCCAGCCTGAAATATATATATATATAAATAGTTCAGGGACCCTAACTCAAAGCAAAGCAAAACAAACAAAAAACCCCCACAAAACTCCAAAAGAAAAATAAATTTAAAAAAAAATCTTGACTTCTTAGACATAGACCTACATGAGGGGCAAAGAAGATGGAGATGTTAGAAGTACTGGCTGCCATCCATCAAAGTTGAGGAAATTTGTCCTTTTTTTTTTTAACCATACTCTTGAGGGCTTCATTTTTAGGTTTTTGGCTTAGAATTTAGGAGGTAAGATTCTGAGGTACATTCCAGCGCACATTGTTGCACTGAGCATGGGTGGAGGAAAAGTGGATTTTCTGGTTGTGGCTTTGTGTGAATGGGTACTTTTGCTCAGTAGCAGGCCAGGTGGCACATGGAATCAAGTGCTTATTTATGGAACAGACTGGCTGTATCCTGAGAATGTCGGTATAGTCTGAACGAGTCAGAGTTCTTGGGTCCGCATCTTGATTCTGCCACTAACTCTGTAGGCTGGAGCAAGTCACTTAACATCTCTGTGCCTTAGTTTTCATTATCTAAAATGAACCTAAAGTACCCACTTACTTCATGGAGTAATGATTAATGTTAAATAGATTAATAGAGAGATGAAAGCTTGGTGTATGGTACGTGCTTACATTTCAGCCATTATAATCATCTCATAGGGTGCAGGGTATGCTTAATAACTAAAAGGCAGTTAACACTAAGTATTTAATACTAGGCTGGTTGTGCAAATGTTAATTCTTAGCTTTAGTTCTGTCACTATGTATGGGTAAAGTCGCAGCCTCTGAAAGTTAATCTATTGGGAACAGTAATAAAATAGGCTACTCTAAAGTCTGTTCAGTAGATAGATACCAAATCCTGCATTATAAATCCTGCTTTGGTCAGGAGATAGAAGTTCTGCCACACCTATCAGATTGGAGTCTTTTGGAATTTTGACTCTACTTGGATTTGTAACCTGGCTCTTTAGTTATTCTGACTTGGAAGAAAATGGTTTCTGGACCTTTAAGGAATACATAGAAGATGGGGTAACTCTCTTCATCATGATGCTTCCCCAGTGGCTTCCCCTGAAGACAAGTGAGACCTAATCTTAGTAAGGAGGGTCTGCCGAGCTCTTGCCTCAGTACTGGCGTTCTAGGCGAGGATGAGGAAACACTGTCAGACTTCTGAGACTTCTGGGACTTCTGAGACCATTGACTTTCTCAGCTGAGTAACTGGGGGAAGAATTGTGAATAAAGCCATCACTCTTTGTTCCCTTCTTATTAGCACCTGTTGCTAACTTTTTCTGCATTCTTAACTTCACTGGAATGCATTTTTTAACCTGATTCAGTCAGAAATGTGTACCCACCCCTTCATCATCTATGGTCTGTGGCTAAATCTGAGTGGTATGCTCCTTTGGCAAGAAATCCAAATCTGTATTTCTGTTATGCTATAAGTTGCTCCCATTTAAAAAAAATTTTCTTTTTAAATTGGAGTTGAACTCTAGACCTTTACACTGAACTATATATGTCCTCTCTTAAAATTTTTAAATTTCAAGATAGAGTTTTAGTTGTTTAGTTGTGAAAACTTTGCTAGTCACGTTTCAAGACTCAGCTTAAATAATTTACCCAGGAGCGTTCTGCCACTGAGATACATTCCCAGTCCTTTTTTTAAAAAGTTAATTAATTAATTACTTTTTTGGGTTTTTTGAGACAGGTCACTGCTATGGTTTTCAGGCTGCCTTGAACTCACTATGTAGCCCAGGCTGAGCTTGAACTTTATGGCAATCTTCTTGCCTCAGCCTCCTGAGTGCTGTAGTTATAGGCATGTGCCACCATGCCCAGACCTTTTTATTTATTTTGAGACAGAGTCTTGCTATGTTCCCAAGGCTGGCCTTAAGTTTGGGATTCTCCTGCCTTAGCCTACTGAGTAGCTGGGTTTACAGGCATGTACTACCGTGCCTAGCAAAGGCAGTTTTTTATTTTACCTAAAAAACGCCCTGCAGTATTTAAGACATGCAAACAACAGCTACAAGGAATAATTTAGTGTCTAAGTACTCATCTTTAGAAACCAAACCACACTTACACGGGTTATATAGCTCCCTAGGATCCCTTTTCCCTCCATATACCCAGAGAGGTACTGTCTTGTATGTGAAATTTTTTTGCTTCGGTTTGATAGCATTTTGCTGATAACCTCTATTTAAATGGTAAGCTCCTGGAGGGCAAGGACTGTGTTACTGACTTCTGTGCCCTCACACTTACCACATGACCAGTGTTCGTTTACTATGGCTGCATGTTACAACTACCTGGGGGAATAGATCACCTTAAAAACCAATGCCTGGGTTCTCAAGACTTCTGATTGTGGTCTTGGGGTAGGTTTTAGGCATTGCTGTGGTTAGAAGCTGTCCCAGGCAATTCAGATATGCAGTGAAAGTGTGGAGATCCACTACTCCAGAATTTGTTTTGTCAGGTTCCTTTGGTATAATAGACCTGTGGCACCCATCCTTGTCAGTGTTTATCACAAGTGTAATTTAGTAACCTCAGTGAGGACTGACTTGCAGTGTCTTGTTTATTGCCATCACAGTGACTGGCACTATCATAGGCTCTAAAATGAACCTGAGCAGTGTCCATAACGATGCTCATGCAGGAAGTATATGTCTGATTGGGTCACAACGTGACCGTATTGCCAACTTGTTTCCACTGCTAGGGCAAGGTAAGCATCACACAGTGTTATGGAAAGGCCCCACCTGCACTGTAGAGGATGAATTAATTTATTTGTGCCTACTGACAGTGGCCTTAGGAGGTGAGATTTCGAGTTGGCATCCATCTTGTAAAATTTATGAATTTTGACCTTATGTTACATTAAGTTCTTTCCAGGTGCAATGGTGTGCATACCTGTAATCCCAGCTCCTTGGGAGGCTGAAGCAGGAGTGGTACAAGTTGGAGGCCAGCCTGGACAATTTAGTGAGATACTGTCTCAAGATAAAGAATCAAAAGGACTGGGGATGTAGCTCAGTGGTAGAACATCTTTGGGTTCAATCCCTAGTGCTGCCCTTCCCAAAGGCTTTTGTAAAGAGATAAGTGAGCAGACCTCTAGGTGTTCGATCAAAGTCTTTAATTTAATTAATTTTGGGGGCAAAATTTTTGACGAACTCACCTGAACAGTGGTGTCTGTTTTGATTATAGGTTTGTTGGTTTGTTTGGTTGGTTGGTTGGTTTTTGGTTTTTTTGAGACAGGGTCTCACTATGTAGTTCACATTGGCCTTGAACTCACTGTGTAGCTCAGGCTGCCCTAGAATTCCCAGTAATCCTCCTGCCTCAGGAGGATTTCAGGCTTGTGCCACCATGCATGGCTGATTATAGTTATTTTTGAGAGCCTTGGAATTGCATCTCTAAAAGCTGTTTAGAACCAGGCTTGGTGGTATACGCCTGTCATCCCAGCACTCAGGAGGTAGAGGCAGAAGAACTTCTGTGAGTTCAAGGGCAGCCTGAACCACACAGTGAGACCCTGTCTCAAAAATACATAAATAAATAGATAAAAGCTTTTGTTTAAATTATTCATCCAAGTGTAAGTGACTTCCCTAGTTTTTCTTAGTGACATCTGTAAATTTACATTTGGCTTTGAATGGTCCCTAAAATTGTCCACCTGCCTGCCTGCCTCCCTACCTGCCTGCTTATCTATCCTATCTATCTATCTATCTATCTATCTATCTGTGTGTTTCTCAGTGCTTGGGAATCAAACCCATGGCCTTGTGTGTGGCTGGGAAAGCACTGGACCATGGAGATAGTGATGGAAAATGGGTGTAAGGTTTAACCTGGGCCTGGAGAAGTTAGCTGGTGCTTCTCGGATTTTAGCATGCATTAAGGGTACATTCTACCTGAGAGGTTCTGGTTCAGTGTCAGGTGTGACCCAGAAATTTGTGTTTCTTGGGCAGTACTGAGGCTGCCAGCTCATAAGACCACAATTGGAGTAACACTGAGCTAGGTAGTTTTTTTCAGGCTGGCCTCAAACTTACAACTATTCTTCTGCCTCAGCCTCCTGAGTGCTAGGATTACAGGGGTGTGCCACCATGCCCACCTGTTTTGAACTATATAGTTTTGAAAGAAAAGAAAAACACATTTTTTTTTACTAGACTAGGAGGACACAGTGGTAACTGGAATGGAAAATAGTGACTTATGTTATCTTTGCCCTCTTGGTGTTCTGGAAGGCTGTCTGTGGGTTGAAAAGAGACTCAGAAGAGATGATACTGCCTTGGAGCTGTGTGTGGCCTTTGAGCATTCCTGGGCAAAGGCAGCTCTTGGGCCAGCAGCACTACATTGGAGCTTGTACCCCTGCTCTGTGGTGCTCCCCTTGGATCCTTTCCATTAGTGGAGCCACCCTGAGTTGGTCATCAAATTCTAGGCTGCCTCAAAAGTGGCTTTTGAATCTGATTTTTTTCCCCCTGTCTTTCCCCACTGCCTTTTTTCCCAGGTCCCTGTTACCTCTCACCTGGTGTCTTACCACAGGCTTTGGGCTGTTCTCTTTCTTTTCCTCCCCTTTTACTTCCAAGTCTGTCTCAACATAATCACCAGAAAAAAATCTTGACAAAGTTACATGACTGCTTTAAAATCTCTGGCTGTGCCAGTTTTTTTAGATTTAAGCTCAGGTATGACAACATATAATTTCCTTTGAGATCTGGAAAATGGAGATATTTAAAATATAGGTAAGTTTCCTGTCCCTGGAGTAAAACCTAGGACACTTTTTGCTATGGGTGTAATAAAAGGGAAAAAAGACATTATTAGATAAAGATTTGACTTGGGTTACTGTCCATGACGTGGTTGCTATCTTCAAGGAGCCTCCTGTTTCATGAGTAAGATAGATAGACATGGAAAAAAAGAACATGTGCCTGAATGTTCTGATGTATGCTCTCAAAGTTTGGCGAACTCAGTGATTTGTTTTATGTCTAAATTGTTGAGGGGGAAGTCAACGTGGAAGAAGTTGAGTATAATGAGATAGACATGAATATATTTGAGTGGTTGGGAAGGAAAAGTCCAGCAAAAGCAGACTTGCTGGCAGGGATGAGGAATGGAATGTAGATATTTGGGGGCTGGTCAGGCTTCCTGGGTGGGGAATAGCAAGAAAGAAAGCTAGATGACAGGGGTATTCACTCTCTGGTGGCTGAGTAAGCCCATTTGGATCTGACCTTACAAGCCTACAAATAGTATTTTTAAAAAAATGACTTACTGGAATATACTATGATCTGAAAAGGGGAGTATGAAAGCAAGAGAATAATTTTTTAACTAATTCTGGCAAAAGATACGGAGTTCTACTTCTTCTGTCTCATTTACATAGCTACTTAGTCCCACGTGTAAGACATGGGAAAGAATCTTTAGAACTGACAATAAATAAATTCTACTGGATGAATGATTAAAAGTTCTTTGGTTTGTGTACTGGTTGGTGATGGTGTTTTTTTTCCCCCCTTGCAGTACTAGGGGTTGAACCCAGGGCCTTCCTGTCCCCAGCTACAACTCCCAGCCCTTTTTTATTTTTTGAGACAGGGTTGCCCAGCTAGGGTTAAACGTCCAGTTTTCCTCCCTCAGCCTCCCATAGTGCTGGGATTGTAGACATGAGCCACCATGCCCAGTTTAAAGGTCTTGATTGGCTGCTTTAGGATGGAGGGAGATAAAGAAAAAAAAAAACTCATCGAAAGAAATAGTAGAAGTTCTGTTTTTATAATGTGAAATATCACATCATAAAAGATGAAAAACTAAAACTTGGGTAAGAGTTGAATCTGAATAGAGTTGGGGACTTACCTGTGTGATAGATAATAGTTAAACCAGGGACCGAACTAGACTTCAGAGCCTGTGATTAGAAAATGGAAAGGAGAGCCAGATGGAGCCTTGAACAATGCCTGCAGTCACCAAAGGGAAGCAGCCAACAGAGTTGGATAGATCCCGGCAGAGGACCAGGATTGTGTGATATTTTTGGAAGCAAAGGGAAGAGAGAAGATGGTCCACATCAAATTTATATTTCAAGGAAAACAGACAGTAGATTTATCATGACACATTTTTATTGGGATTCTTTTTTCATAGAGAAAGAGCCTGGTTTCTAGTTTTTTGTGGTACTGGGGATCAAACCCAGGAATGCTCCACCACTGAGCTACATTCCAGCCCTTTTTGTTTTTATTTTGAGACAGGGTCTCGCTAAGTTGCCCAGGCGAGATTCAGAATTTGTGATCCTCCTCCCTCAGCCTCCCTCCGTGCTGAGATTATAGGTGTGAACCACTACACCTGGCTTCAGAAGGCTAAGGGAAAGGTAAAGAGCATTCTTTTTTTCAGGCATGTGTGCTGCTGGAGGTTTAACCCAGAGCCTTTACACTGAGGTATATCCCCGGCCTATTTTTTATTTTGAGACAAGGTCTTGTTACAAGGTTGCTCAAGCTGTGCTTGATCTTGCAGTCCACCTGCATCAGCCTCTTAGAGTACTTGGATTATAGGAATAGGCCCCCGTGCCCAGCTAAGAGGACTCTTGAAAGGAGAGGTGGCTGAGTCAGCCCAAATTCCTCAGCTTCATCTCAAGGCTCTTATCTGTATAAGGTGGATAGAAGAGGGAAGGAGGAAGATGCTGGGTATAAGCAGGCACATCTTTCTGGAGTGAGAAAAAGAAATCAAAGGCACCCGTGCGGTTATCTTATAAGGGGCACTATCCCATTTAATGAATAAGATAGTCGTGAACAGAGTGACCATTTGGGTCATGGGTTTTTTTCCTGAGACAGTCTCACTGAGTAGTCCAAACTGGCCTTGAATTCATAATCCTGCCCTAGCCTTCAGAGTATTGGAATTACAGGAGCCTGCCACCATGCTTAGTTAAATTTTTTTTTCTTTCTTTCTTTCTTTTAAGACAGGGATTTGCTCTTTAGCCCAGATTGGCCTCAAACTTATGATCCTCCTGCATCAGCCTCTTGAGTGCTGGGATTACAGGCATGTACCACCATGCCTGGTAGAAGTGGACATTATTGATGTTGGGAATGAGCTAGGGAACAGTATTAGGATTTTCAATGCCTATTAAATTAACCATAGATGGACTTTTATCTCTTATCGTTTCAAGCCATTCTAAGATTTCACTTAACAATATAGTAGCTATTAGCACTCATTTTACTACTGTGATGTTCTGAGGCCCTGAGAGCTTGGATTGCATTGGTCTGGAAAGAAGAAATGGGAGGGGGGTGTACTGTTCCTATAGAATCTGAATTTTAGCAGTCAGTAGTAAGACCAGGGAATGAGCTGCCATCAATACTAGTGGTCCTGGGAGGACAGGAATTGAAATGCTCTGAGTACCCACTCCTGTTTTACATATGAAAAAACCAAGGATCAGCATCAGAATTTGAATCTAGGGGGACTATTTCCTCTTACATGCCACCCAATAGAGAAAAGTCTTGGACAAGCTGATCCTTCCTTCATTTTTAGACAAAAGCCTCAACTTTTTGCCGTTTAACATTTACTAGATTTACCCTAAAAGGAAGAAATATAAATTGATTTGCATTTCACTTTTTTTCCCAGCCCCCTTGTGTTGGAGGCAGAGATGAGATGTGAAAGAGGGCTTTGGGTGGGAGAGGAAACTGGCCAGGCCTGTAGGATTTGCCTGGAGGAGGTAACCAACTAAGGAATGACCTCAAACAGTGGAATGTTGTCTTGAGTTTGGTTCTTTGGTTCCCCTGTGTTGGAGAGGAACAAGCCCTGTTCTGTAGGCCCTTCCTGGAACACAGCGTCCTGGTTATGCTAACTTTAATCAGCTACTCAGATTAAGGTCCATCATCACAGCATTGGCATCACCCTGGCACTTGCTAGAATATCATTCTGAGCCCCTCCTGACTCTGTTAATAAAGACCCTTGAGCAGTTCATATGTCTAATGCCTGAGGGGTATGGAGTTAGAGTCTGAATGCTGAAAGTAAAATTTTCAAAAAAATATCAAACCGAATACTTTGGCATGCAATACATTTTACTCACTGTGTCTAGTAAAATTTTAAGAACCTCTGAATGTTGGAGACCATCACCAGCATTTTGTGGGTACTGTGTTAGTATCCTGGCTCCCTGTGCCTGTGATCCAGAGTCCATAGTGGAATTGTCTGCAGCTCCCAGGATACCTCTGCAGTTTCATCTTCAGCCCCTGTGCTGTCACTTTTTTTTTTTTTTTTTTGAGATAGGGTCTTGCTGTGTAGTTTGGGCTGGCCTTGAACTCACTATGTAGCCCAGGCTGGCCTCAAACTCACCGTGATCCTTCTGCCTCAGCCTCCTGAGTGCTGGGATTACGGGCGGGTGCCACCACAACCAGCTGTTGTCCCTTTTTTGCTTGATGATTGTATATTGTATCTCTGTCTCTCTTTGTCTCTCTGTGTCTCTGTCTCTGTCTCTTTCTCTCTGCTTTAACATACATGAAGTTCTAGTTTGGCTTCAGAACCCTGCTGAAATACCTTCTCTAGAGATTATTTTGCATTTTCTTCATTTTGGAATAGCATTCTGCTGATCTGCTTGAACACTCAGAACTGTGCCCGGCACAGGCATATACGCAGTAAAACCTTTGTTGTTGGTTGGCCCTTAAATTCTTAAAACCTGGCTGGGCTTTGGTCATTTAGGTTTATTGAGAGGAGTGACAGAACTCTAAATGCTTAGAAAATTGGAATGTTTGAATGATTCTAGTCTTACACAGTTTTATTTCCTTCTGTCTGTTTTGGTAGGAGAGATAGCCAACAGTTCTTGCCTAGGGTTTTGATGGTTTATTATTTTCTAAGGAGTAACATAAGTACCACTGGCAGTTTTGGTAAGCAGAGGAGCTAGGTGTTCTAAGGTTGGTGACCTGTTTTCTTCTCATCTGACCGTGTGTCTGTGCTTGCTGCCCTTGAATTACAGTGCAGGTGCTATCAGTCTCAGGAAGGAAGTCCCCACCCCGTCACATCTGCACAGCCTGCTCAGAGCAGTGTGTGCCTGTGCACAGCTACCCTTTCTCTAGAACGCGCGTTCTTCTAGCAGGGCTGACCAGTCCGCTTCTCTGTCTCAGTCACGCTGCTCTCCTGATGTTGCCTGGTGCCTGCAGGAGCCTGCGCTGCTTGTAGCAGATTACTGTATGCTTGTTCCTGGGCTTGCTTCCTGTTTCTATTCTCAGCACTGGTGGCTCAGCTCTGCTTCCTGCCTGTGTATCTCACACAGATTCCTCTTGCTGGAACCTTTTGTTTTCTTTAGAACACCTTAGTCTGAAGAGCAGGAGAACCTTACCTCTAGTATGATGGCTCCTGGAGTCAGTCAGTCCTACTGAGGGCTGGTGGGAGGGGTTCCTCTCCACTAAGCACACTGCATGAATTTGACCTTGTGTTCTGGTTTGTCCCCAGCCTGCTACAGGAAGTTGTAGGTAAGAAACTAGTGTAAGAAAAGTTGGGTCAAACTTACCCTCACTTATTAGCTACACAGGTTTGTCAGAACTGGAGTGCCCTGCTTCTTCTGCACCTGGGGCTTATAAACATCTCCTATTGCTGAGACAGTTGCTGTCCTCTCTAGCCCAAGCTGCCCTGAAGCCCAGATGATACTTATTTGAGCTGGGCTGGTAATGCCATCTTCTTCAGAATAACAGCTTGCAGAGAACATGGGAAAGAAAGCATGTGCTGACTCAGCCTTCCATCTGTATTAGGCTTCAACCCCTGCATGCCCCATCCCACCCTCACCCCACCCTCAGCTTACAGTGGGAGGTAGAAAGTGCAGGGAGGTTGTAAAAAGGGCAGAAATAAAGGAGGCTGTGCTGGACAAATGTATTTAAAAGTGTGAATTCTCGCCCTACCTATTACCCCCAAGAAAAACATTCACCTAGCAGACAATGTGGTTTGTTAATCAATCTGTTACCTTCACAACTACTCTTTTGATATCATCTGATAATACTAAATCAGAAATTATTTTTGTACTAAGCCCTAAGCCTATGTTGGGTTAATAGAGAGGGTTTTAATACAGAGAACTTGGGCTTTACAAAGGAAGTGTGGAGGGAACATGCTCTAGGTTTGGCCTCCAGGAACGGAACCCAAATTTGACCTAGATGTGACCCACACTCTCTGAGACACTATCTGATTACTCTTATGTCATATCCCTACACCTACCATCCAGGCATCAGTGAGCTCGAATTAAGAAGCAGCAAATGCTACTGCCACAACCAGCACCCAGTTAAGTGAAGGATGAAACCAAAATGTTCCTGCAGAAGCAAAAGAGGGTGACAGAAGTATGGTCTCTTCCACGATTTGATGTTACCTCGAGTTTGCTTCTAATTAGCAGAAGCTGAATTGTATCCAAAATCCATTTGCAAGGGTTTATTGGAAATGTAGTTTTAACCTTTTTTTCTTCACTTGCAGTACCCTGCGGTGGTACTGGAGTGTGAGCTCAGCACTATCTAACTGAGCAATGTCCCCAGCCCCTTTTATTTTTTGAGATAGGGTCTCGCTAAATTCCTCAAGCTTGGGACTCAAACTTGGCAGTCCTCCTGCCTCACCTTCAGAGTCCTGAGATTACAGGTGTACACCATCGTATTTGGACATTTTTTAGTGTTTTACAGAAAGAGTAGAATGGAGCCTGCATGAGCCACTCCAACAGAGTATTTACTACAGTGCTGGACATGGTGGCGCATGCCTGTGATCCCAGCACTTGGGAGGCTGAGGCAGGAGGGTCGTCCCCTTCCACCTTCTGCTTTACATATGAACAATTTTTTTTTACTTTATTTATTTATTTATTTATTTTTACATATGAACAATTTAAGGCCCTGAAATGGAAGGGGATTTGGCCAAGGTGATTCAGTAAATGAAAACATTGAGTTCCTTGACTTTCAGTCCAGTGCCTTTCCTTTTAGGATCAATCCCTACAAAGTGTGAGCAGAAAAATCCTTAGAGGAGAAAGAGGCCAGAGGTTAGCTTAGCAGTAGAGCATGTAAAAAGTTTAGTGTGGGTGTTGGGGATTTAGTTCAGTGGTTAGAGTGCTTGCCTAGCAAGTGCAAGGCCCTGACTTTGACCCCCAGCACCAAAAAAAAAAAAGTTTAGTGTGTAGTAGATCCTAGGTGTGGTGGGTGTGATTCCCTAGCACCCAGACTAGGGAGAGAGGTGCCATATTCAGAAAATGGAATTTGCTTTCTGTATTCTCTTCTCTTTGGAGAAAAGAAAGAAAAAAATATTGAAGGATGTAAGACTTTGATTTCTAGGCAAAGTTAGTGATACTGTAGCTTCTGGATTTAGGTCTACTCCCAGGAAGATACAAAAAGCATTTACTCTTAGCCAGGCATGGTGGCACACACCTGTAATTCCAGCACTCCAGAGGCTGAGGCAGGAGGATCGCTGGGAGTTAGGGGCCAACCTGGGCTATATAGAGAGTTCAAGTCCAGCCTAAACTATAAAGCAAAGACTGACACTGTCTCAAAAGAAAAAATTAAAAAAAAATCATTTACTCTTAAAAGAAAAATTCTCCAAAACTAAAATCTCCTGAAATTCCTGAGTCAGCATGTGGATGACTCACTTGCCTTAGTGACACTGATTTACCTCCACTCATTTCCCCCTCTCTGTTCTCTCCTCTTGGTGCTTTTATGTTGTTTTGTTTTGGGGTGTCCTGAGGATCGAGCCCAGGGCCTTGTGCTTGCTAGGCAAATGCTCTACTGCTGAGCTAAATCCTCGACCCCTGTTTTTTTGGGTTTTTTTGAGACAGAGTCTCACTGTGTAGTTCAGGTTGGCCTGGAACTCAGGACAATCCTCCTGCTTCAGCCTCCCAGAGTATTGGGATTACAAGTGTGTGCCACCATGCCCAGCTTCCTTAATTAGTGCTTTTATAACCTTCTGCAGAGTGTCTAGGAGATTGCCCCAGTAAAGCACACACCTGGGCTTCTGCTTTTGTCCTGCAGAAAAGAGCAGCCAAAATCAGAAAATGATCTTCAGGTATATAGTTGACAAGCTGGTTTTTGTTCACGCTTGGGGGACTTGGGTCTTTGCAACAAGGAATAAACCAAGTCTCTCTAGGAATACTATCTTTGCATAAATCACGACGGCCCCCTAAGGCAGCCTGAGAATCTGTTCCATCAAATTTGGTCCAGGGATATGGTCCAAATATATATGTATAGAACTGTGTTAACAAAACTGATAAAACAAGTATGGAAAAGAATTAGCTCTGTTGTCTTTTTCTCATGTTTGTAAGACATTTGGTGTCCTACCTCAAAGTGTGATGAAGTTGGTTATGTGTTCAGTGCAATTAGCATTGGGGACCCTGTGCTTGGTCAGTCTGCATCCACTCTAGGGGCCTAAACCTGTCTCGTCTTCCCCAACTGGTGTCAGCATGGAACTGGCTGGTATTGTGACATCATAATCTGTGATGCCATGAAGTGGAGTCCGCCTCCGAGTTGCTAGTTTGCTTTCCACTTGACATTTTCCAAGAAAGCTAGGAAGCTATGCCTTGCTGAAGGTGGGAAGTAAGACTAGAAGACTCAAATTTAACAGTTGGCAAACCTGTCCCTTACGGCCAGCTTGGATACGAGAGGAAAATTGAATATTTTTTTCTGAGCTGAGTGAAGGTACTTTCCTGATCTTTTGGGGAATGTTAGAACAGAATCCAAGTTTCAAATGAAAGGCATGAGTATTCAGCATAAGCATTATTGAGACTGTTTGGACCCCTCCCCCATGTCCTGTAGAATTTGATTGTGACTGACTACCTTGTGTTCAGAGTTGTTCTTTTGATTTTGAAGGCCTTTGGGGTTGGTGTCTGTCTTTTCTGTTTTCAGATTCTGTGCATTCCCCATTTTCAGATCTACTTGTTCTATAGGAATATTTGAATTTTTTTTTCCTTTCATTCTTCCTTCCTTCCTTCTTTCTCTTTCTCTCTCTCTCCACCCCCCTTCCTTCTTTCTGGTGTTTTGTTTTGTTTTGTTGATTTTTTGGGGGGGGGATCCTGGGGATCGAACTCATGTTCTTGTTTTTTCAAAGACAGTCTTGTTTGCCTCAGGCTGGTCTTAGAAACAAAATCCTCCTGCCTCATTCTCCCAAGTGTCGGGATTATAGACATGCACCACTCTGCCTGGCTAAATACAGTGGTACTTTGGTTTACGAACTTAATTCATTTTACAATTTTGGGGAAGTTGGCTGTGCTTCTGTTCGTATGGGAAATATGGCCCCATGGTTGTGTTTGTCACCTGATGTGAAGTTTGCAAACAGAAGCATTGGTGATCTGAGGTAGTATTACCATACTGTTGAGTTTTTATCTGAACCAGTAGTTGGTGGTAAGGAAGACCACTGGCTAGTATAAGTTTAGTGCTTTATAATTTTTTTTTCTTTTTTTTTTTTTTTGGTGGTGCCGGGGATTGAACTCAGGGCCTTGTGCTTGCAAGGCAAGCACTCTAATCACTGAGCTAAATCCCCAGCAAGTTTAGTGCTTTATAAAGCTTCAGAGGCTACCAGCTGCCTTAGTTCTAAGTCATATTCAGCGCAATGAATTTTGTCTTCCCCTTGCTTGCTTTCTAAGAAGGTTGCTACAATTTTGAGGGCAGCCAGATTTGCCAAAGAGAAGAAAGTCAGATGATACAGAAGCCTAAGGCAACATTCGCTCCCGGTTACTTTTTTTTTTTTTTTTTTGGTGCTGGGGATCGAACTCGGGACCTTGTGCTTGCAAGGCAAGCATCGGTTACATTTCTAATATCCAGAGGTCTACTTGTTTTTCTCTGATCTTTACTCTTGCTGCGCCACCCCCACTTTCTGCCCACCTTGCTTAAGGTCTAGGATTACAGCTGGTGATCTTTATCATGAAGCATGCTCTGTGGTGTTGGTCTTCCTAACAGGGAATGTTTGACTTTGAGATCTCAAGTAACGTTCCTAACTTTCTTGTCTTCTCTTACCTTTATAATGCTCTTGTTTCCTGCTGGGATTAGAACACCCTTATTCCATAAATATACACTGCTGCCAACTTGACCCAGCTCTGACCCAGATTCTTTTTTTTCCAATTGGAGTCTGTTAACTGATGACCATCAAAACTCAGTACTGCATGTTGGGGTGAGAGGAGTCCTGGGGATCAAACCCAGGGCTTCATGCATTCTAGTCAAGTGCTTTACCACTGAGCTACACTCTCAGCCTTCTGTGTACCTTTTTGGCCAGGAGGTGATTACCGGTTGGGTAAAACATTCCCCTCTTAGCCCAACTGAGAAGACTTCAGGAGGCAGGATACATAAATGGGGTGGAGGGTGCTGGTCACATAATTGGTATGCAGGCCTCATGGAGACTGTGACAAACTAGAGTAGGGTTTCAGCCAATTAGTGTGCCCCATGGGAGTTCCAGGATCGTTATCTTTTTGTTGCTGCTGCTGCTGATTCTTGAGACAGGGTCTGGCCTTGAACTCTGGCCGGCCTCGAACTTCTGTCTCATCCTCCCAAGTGCTGGGATTACAGGTGTGCACCATCACACCTGGCCATCTTTTTTTTTTTTTTTTCCTTTAAGAATTTGGAAGCCTAGATTTTTTTGTGTAAAATATCCCGATGTTTACATTAGTCTGTATGGAGATATGTTGGGCAGTGAATTAGATTCTCTGGGACCTGTGGTTCTGTTGTTGCAACTTCTTGTGGACTGCACTGTGTAGCTTTGACTCCTTTTCTTCTGTATTTACTCCATGCAAGCTGGTGCCTAAAATTTCTCTGAGGGTAGGGACAGCTGTGGGGAGCACCATCTTATCTCCTTTGCCAACTCTCATTGCTTTTGGTGTTTGTTTTATTGGCTGGGGAGGCACATAGGGGAGATGTTGAGCAAAACCACTCAATGTGATTAAACCTCCAACTGTGCAGATCTGTGGGAGCAGAATATCGACCCCTGAAAAATCAATGGCTGCTGCAGTGGCCAAGCTGCTATTTGCAGGGCTCCCACTGCAGGAATGTAAGCAGCCCATCAGTCTTTTCTTCTCTCCCCTTTCTCACCTCAGGAGTGCCCTCAGCCTCCACCCGGAGAGTTAGGCCTACCTCAAGAGATTCTGCTGAGGTGTGTTGAAACAGCAGGTTCTTGTTTTTTGCAATTAGATTGAAATTTCTTCATTGACACAGAGCCTCACCTCCCAACAACCTTCTTTCTAAACACTCCTTCCCTGTACTGCTGCGGTTCCAGCAGCAGCCAGTTTGCCAAGGCTCGTTTGGTGCCGTGTGTCTCATTTTTTTAGGTGAGAGAGTCAGTTCTCTTAATGGCAGCATCCAAGAACCCCTCCTCCCGCTGTGTGGAAATGTAGAGTTAGGTACCCCCAGGGAAGGATGGGGATGGAAGTGAAAGAGAAGACTGATAAGAGACTAGATTTAAAAAGAGGATGCTTTTAAGATTATTCACTGAGCAACATTTATCGAGCATCTTGACTTTTTCTTTTTTTTTTAAATACTGGGGATTGAACCCCACAGGACTTGACAGGTGCCTAGTGAACTTCCAGAGTTACATCCCCAGCCCCTCTGCCTTTTCCCCCCAGTACTCAAGATCCAAGGCCTTTGAACTAAGCTACATCTCCATCCCTTTTTATTTTTAGACAGGGTTTTGTTAAGTTGCCCAAGCTGGACTTGAACTTGAGGTCCCCCAGCCTCAGTCTTCCAGAGTTCTGTGATTACAGGCTGTGCCACTGTGCTTAGCTCCCACCCCCTTTTTTAAAATTTTATTTTGAGACAGGGTTTCACTGAAGTAGCCTTCAACTTTCAATTCTCCTACCTTACTTAGCCTTCTAAGAAGCTGAGTTATAAGCAGTGCTACTGAACCCAAAAAGCATCTTGTCTTTTGTGTAACTAACGGCTTTCACTAGTAGTCACTAATAGTCTGATCCTGCTCTGGGCCTGTAGGCTACTGGGAAGAAGGGTAAATATAGCACAAGGCCATCAGACCTGTAACACTCAATATAGAGCCTCAGAGGAACTCTAGACCCTACCTCTGGAGTAAGGGTGTGGGAGGGGCAGGTAATTTATCCTGTGGCTTTGGTTTAAAATAGATGCTTTAACAGAATGGCTAGTAGATTTCTGCTAAGAGTGTGGAGGTTTCCGATTTCTCCACTGCCCCCGACAAAACTGTTCTCATCTTTATATGTTTGTGTGTGTGTGTGTGTGTGTGTGTGTGTGTGTGTGTGTGTGTTGAGACAAGGTCTTGCTATGTTATGCAAGCTGGCTTCAAACTCTTGGTCTCAAGCAATTCTGCCTCAGCCTCCCCAATGCCACTATACCTGGCTTTGTTCTCATATTTGAAGTTCCCACAGCTAAAAAAATATTTTAGTTCTAGTTGTACCTATAATGTATCCTTAAGCCATTGGTCCCACCCGGTTCTGTTCTTGGTGGCTGGGAAATCGGCCAACCTGAAGTGTGTTAAGGGAGAGCTGTTGACCTGTTCTTGGAGCATGTCTGTGCTTGGGGATTTTGTTTGTTTCTTTTTTTGGGTGTTGGGGATTGAATGCAGGGCCTGATGCTTGCTAGGCAAGCGCCATGCTTGGGGATCGGAGCTTGCTTGACTTCTACTTCCAGAAAGGAGCCTTGCTGTCTTGTACCTGGTATGGGGTCCTTAAACAAGTCCCAGTTGTCTTGAAATTTGGAAGGATGGGGAAAAAAGTGTGAGGGTTTGAAATTCCTGATATGAGGCCATCTAGAGGCCAGACATATTTTGAGCCACACCCTTGTGCTTCATAAGAGGATTGGAGCACATTCAGCTCAAATACCCATCAGAGACCAGACCCCTACCTTCATAGCAGTTAACTTGCTGTTTGTTTCTCTAGATTCCAAGTTATTCTGCCCTTACATTTTTTTTTACATTAAGTGCCATTTTGAAAATCCAAGGGACCTGGGGTTATAGCTCAGTGTCAGGGCAGTTACCTACCCTTGTGCAAGGTACTGCTCGGCTTGATGCCCAGCAAAAAAAAAAAACAACACACACACACACACACACACACACACACACACATACACCCGTAATCCCAGTGCTGTGGGATGCTGAGGCAGGAGGATTGCCCAACCTGGGCAATTTAGCAGCTTCGTGAGACCCTGTCTTAAAATGGCTTGGTGGGAGGGGGCTGGAGATATAGCTCACTGTGATGGTCCTGGGCTCAGTCCCCAGTTCTCCGAAACAAAAACCCAAAAAAACCTTTTAGCATAGACAAGGTACGTTTACATTGAAAGGATGACCAGTGAAAGGATTTTTTTTTTTAAATAAACCATGAAAGTTAGAAGAGTGGTTGTAGAGTAGTAGTAGTTGGGTTATTTAGTTTTAGTCTTTCCTTCTATAAAGGAGCAGAGAGACCTAGCGAGGTTAGCCTGTTGAAAGGCACATGCTAATTACCCAGGATGTCCCAGAGAGGTTCTGCTTACTTCAGTTGAAGCCTGGAGCCCAGCCTTTGATAGTGGCAAGGTTCTACCTCTGAAAAGGGAGAGTCCAGGGTAATATAGATTCGAACTCCAGTTCTTCTGTTTAATAGCTGTGTCCTTGGACAAGTCATTTAACTTCTGAACCTGCTTCTTTGTTAAAATGGGGGGAGGAGCATGGTAACTACATTGTGAAAATTAAATGTGAATCAAGCCCTTACCTTATAGTTAAACACACAGTAGTCACATACTCATGTCAGTTCTACTTCCTTACAAAAAGGAGATATGAAAGAACTCATTTTATTAACTTCTTTCTAGCCTCCTTTGAATTTGGAGATCTGGTCTCCCAGTGCTTTCTTTATGAATTCTGACATATATAGGGGATTTCCTCTTGGAGATGGGTCCCTGAAAAGCACTCTGGAAACAAAAAGTGTCTGACCCTTCTCTGCTGTGCATTCCCCCACCAGGCAGCCAGAAGGTACCAGGAAGAATGAACCATTATCCCCAGAACAATAGCCCATTGTAGAAAAACAGAAGAGGGAGTTTGGTGGGGGGTCTCATCCTATGTGGTGGTTTCTAGGATACTAACCAAGTTTTTGGAAACAGTGGTGGGGCCAGTAGCAAATAGAGTTCTCTGAACTTTTGCTGGTTTGTGCTCTCCTAGACAGCGTGTATCGGCCAGGCAGGAGATGGTGCTTGGTCCTAAATTAAAAGGATGGCGCTGATCCCTGTGTCTTTTTTCCCCCTTCCTTGCCACCCGCTTATCCCCTGACCTGCAGTACCACCAGAGGAAGAGGCAGCCTGTTCTGTGTTTTGATTTATCTTTGGCATTTCAGCCAGCTCCACCTAGCCTACTCTCTAGGCAGAGATGGCAGCTAATCTTCTGGATGGAGACCGCTCCTTGGAACAGTGAATCTGTAATTCTGTGTCCTTACCAGGTTAGAGTGGGTCAGATTGCCCTTCTTTACAGTTACAGCAGAGACTAAAGAGAAGAGAACCTACAACTGAAACTTTATTATACTGAAAATTTTTAAGGATTGTTTGATAGATGTAGTTTCTTCTCTCCTAGTACATTCAACAAATACATTGTTAGCTTAAGGAAGAGTTTATGAAAAGCCAGGTGTCCTGAAAACCTACTTGCCTTAATTGTCTTGGTCGTTTTTCCTTGGAATTTGTTGGAGCTATTGTTTTTGTTATTGCTGCTGCCTTTTTTCAAGGGTAGTGTTTCCCTGGATCTTTTGGCTTCTCCACGGTTTCCTCCCAGTCTGCAGCATGGTATCCTCCTGCCACGTCTCAGGCTCTGTGAGGCTTGGCTGAGGTAGGGGAGACCTAGCATGTTGATAGCATAGATTTGGTCATTTCAGGCTGTGCATTCTGATTTTCATTTAAATATTTTCACCTAAGCAGGTGTGGCTGACTTGCAGCTTAGTACCACACATACTTACTATAAATATGTGTGAGATTTACCTGGTTCTTTTGATGGGTTGTTTACTTGCCAGTAATGAACACAGCTAGCCAAAAGCTCTTCACAACTAAGTGGATATAAGAACTCCATTCAAAGAGCCATCCAAATTTATGGAGAAACTGTAAATACAAGCTTATGATGACCTTGATGTTTAGACTTACCTATTAACAGTATTTAATCTGCTCATCAAAATGAACTGTAATCCTGTGTGGCTTTTATTGGGAGATCGTTTAAACCCCTTCCTATAACCCTGATCTAGTATCTACCTGCTCTAAAATGTGCTTCACCAGGCAGCTAGTTCATGTTACAGCTTGCGATTCTCTGAAAGCACCAGCACGCACCCTCCCCCCACCCCAAATGAAGTATGGACTGTGTGATTTCAGGCCCGGTTTTGTTGTGGTGTGAAGAGGAGGTGTTAGCTGCTGAGTTCTGTTTGTCAGCAGAGCCTGACAAACCCGTGCTGGCACTCACTGGAGCTCGGCAACCAATCACAGCTGGAACAGTTATCGTCATGGAGTCCCTATGGGCTTCTTCTATCAGGTCACATCCCGAAATAACATTGGGCAGTATTTCAAGTGAAGAAATGAAGGCTTTTGGGGCTGTAGCCAGCCTGGAGTGTGAGATTCTGTGAAATAGTTGGACCTGCTCCAGTGCTTTTGATCTGCATGGTAGATGAGCAATAAAATGCATGAAACACGTTGGAAACACGTGAGGAAATTCTCCTGGCCCTGCTGCTTCCTTGAAACTGGAAGGGCACCGAGTGAGCTGATCCCCACCTCCCATCTCTCAGTAGGATTATACTTGGAGGAGAGAAGGATCATACCTGGAGCCCTTTTTACCCAGGAAAAGAGAGCTTTTCACTAAAGGGACATTGCTGTGATTCTTTTGGCAGTGCCTCCGGAAGATACCTGTTAGGTGGCCCCTTTTGGAAAAGCTGAGAACTTAAAAATTCTGAAATGCCAAAAGCAGCCCCTGCCAAGGAGAACAGGGACTTGGATTGATTGAACTTGTTCTTTATAACTATGCTGTAGAAAACTGAACTTGTTAAGCACATTGAGGTCTGACTCAACAACCAGACATCCGGCTTTTTGTGGAACAAAAGACCTGAAAAACTGGCTTTTTAAGGGTAGAAAACAGAGGTGTGTCTGTGCAATAAAAGGACATGGAGTTCAGAGCAATATCTGTTTCTGTAATGGTGGGGGGGGACTTTTACCCTTACCACTCTCTCTCATTCTCCAATAAAAATACTCACTGTGATTAGTACCTAAAATTGATGGGAATGCCTTATGTCTTCAACCACTTACAGATCATATCTCTTACTCCAAAGTACTGCTTCTGGTCATTGGGCCTGACCATATAGTGCCAGTGGGTTTTATGCACATGCCCCGCGGGTGTCATAGACTAAGATGTCTAAAGCCATCTCATTGTATAAGTGAGAAAACTGAAGCCCAGCTTGTTGCCAGCTTGCCCAAGGTCAGAACTATTAAGTATTGTACAAAAAACTGGATCGTGGTCTCCTAACTCAAGGGTATGGTGCTTTTCCCCTCAATTCATATAGTATCAGAGAGAGCAAAAGAAGAGGGCAAAAGAGTGAGTGAGAATGAACCTAGGCTTTGGGATCCAGCAGACTTGGGTTCAGAGCACCTCTTCCTTCTGGATTGCTTGGGCACATTACCCAGTCACTCTCAGGTATCAGCTTCCTCATCTTCAAAATGGTGATGGTAGTAGTACCTGCAACCAGGAATTATAGAAAATTAAGTAACTTCACAAAGGGCTTGGCAAATAGTAGTTGCTCAAATCATAGCTAATGTTAATGGTATGATTTGCCTTTTTGTGTGCTAACGTTCTAGTTCTTAAATTATTTCAGACCACTTGCCATCTGATAAAAATGTAAAAGTGAGAAACTGAAAAATAAATTAAAAAAATAAGAAAAAAAAGTGAGAGACTGGCCTCAAACCAACCACAATCAAGAGAAATAAGTTTAGTGCTGCTCCCTTCCCCAGTATTATTCTGTGCCCAGGCATCCCAGCCCATGTGGGGCTGTTGTTGACAGTGGTTTGTTTAGCACCCATTTTCCTTGAAGGAGCTCAGGCCACTTCACCAAAACTGACAGCTCTCTTCAGAGGGCCTCTGTGGACAAAGACACCTCTTCACCAGCCTCAGGTTCCCCAAGGGTCCTGAGACCTCAGACCCATTAACTGCAAGGTGTTTTTTGTGTGTGTGTGTGTGTGTGTATTGTTATTTTGTTTTGGCTCCTGTGTTCCCTCAGCTGTACTAGTGGCATTTGCTTTATGTATCTGTGATGATTCCAGCTCTTCCTATCTCTTGATACTCAACATTGAACCCAGGAGTGCTGTACCGCTGAGCTACATCCTCACCCCCCCCTTTTTTTTTTAGCCCTTTTTATCTTACATCTTGAAATAGGGTTTCACTAAGTCACTTAGGCTGGTCTCAACCTTGCAGTCCTCGTGGCCTCAGCCTCTCAAGTACCTGGGATTATAGGCATGTCCCACCGTGCCCCACAAAAGGACCTTTTTTTTTTTGCCGTGCTCAGGTTCAAACTCAGGGCCTCACACATGCTAAAGAAGCATTCCTCCACTGAGCTACATTTACAGCCCTGATCTGTGCTTCAACAAGTATAGTTAAAACAATTCTTCTCAGTTTTTTGTTTGTTTTCTTTTGTTTTGAGAGAGGGTCTCAGTATGAGTTCAAGGATGGCCTTGAATTCACTATGTAGCCCAGACTGGCCTCAAATTCACAGTGATCCTTCTGCCTCAGCTTCCTCAGTGCTGGGATTACAGGTGTGCGCCACCACGCCTGGTCCTCCTCAGTTCTTACTCTGACTCTTAAGCAGTGGTTGGTGGGCTTTGGTGTTCAGTTTGGGTTTCTAATCTGCCTGTCTGCTTTCTCAGCTCCTCAGTAGGTCTCTGAAGACATACACCAAATTAAAACAGACTCCTCTGTTGAGGGCAGCAAAGCAACGAAGGGAATTTTGGCTTCACCTAAATTATCTAAAATATTTTTACCAAGAGTGTTTATATTTTGCTTCTATAAAGACAAAAATATTCAAAACAAAATAATTTTTCAGAACCACAAGACAGAGCCAGGTTCTTCTCTTGTGGACCCTTGACTCCTATTCTGTTCCAAAATACACTTACTTCTTTTTCCTGTAAGTAAGTAGATCTTACTAGCAGAAGCTGGCAGCTGAGTAAGGATCAGAGACTGTGGGAAGGAGTCCATAACAGAGAAGACACACTATAAGGTCTACCAAGTACCTCGGAGGCTGTTTCTGGTCTGCTCAGCTGGCTTCTCTTTGATTTTGCTCTCCTTGGCTCAGAAGCCAGGTACCCTTAGTATAACTTAGCCTTCAAAATGAAATTGGAAAAACAATAAAAAATAATAATAATAATTTAAAAATTAAAAAAAATTAAATTGGAAGCTGGGTATGGTGTTGCACATCCTGTAATGCCACCGCACAGGGAATCTGAGGCAGGATATGCACAAGTTCAAGCCCAGCCTGGGAAACTTAGTGAAACCCCCATCTCAAAAAATTAAAAGAGTTGGGGTTGTAGCTCGGTGTAAAGGCCCTGGGTTGAATCCTCAGTACAAGGGAGAGAGGAGCATGAGAATGAGAATATAGAATCCCCCTCCATTGGTATGAACCCAGAGGTCTTTGCTGTTAGCTGCAGGTTGGCCTCTTGGGTTCTTCTCTGCACTGGAAGTAATCCTAATTGCATTTTTAAAGTATGTTGTGGCCTGCAATCCCAGCAATCAAGAGGCTGAGGCAGGGAGATCACCGTGAGTTCGAGGCCAATCTGGACTACGTAAGGAGTTCAAAGCCACCTGGACTACATGACAAGACCCTGTCTCAAAAAAAAAGTATGTCGTGGTATACCAGTTCTCTCATTTACTGGCAAGAAAGCTAGCATTTTCTGACTTGTCAGCTAACATTGAGAGGGGAACATAGATTCAAATGTACCTACCTCCTACCTTGCCTGAAAAGCAAGCTTTGTTCTCATAGAATGCAACAGAAATGTTCCCACCCAAATTAAGTAGTCAAATGGTTTGTGGAAAATTTGACCACCTTGGAAACTTGAAGGAGAGAGTATCTTAAGAATCCTCTAACTTCCAGTGTTATGTTGCACTCACTTTCAGCTGATTTTTTTTGGGGGGAGCAGTGCTGAGATCGAACTCTAAGCTGATCTTTTTTAGATGAGCTCATTTATGTAAGTAGGAAGAGCCTCAAATCAGGCCAGCTTGGATCTCCTTAAGATGTATCTTAACTATTTACATATCAAGCTTTTCATCCGTTCTTCAGTGTATGGCTAGTTCCCAGCCTGAAATGGTTTCGCTAGAGAACAAACATGTGATGGGATTTGGAGGAGTACATTTCCTAGGGTGAATATTTTTCTTATTGAGCTCTTGATTGCTAATCTTGGAGTTTACTGACCCAAAGTGAACTCCTTACTGATTAATTCAAGGCAAGCAAAGCTCTCAAATATCAGCTTCTCATCGAAAAACTGAAAGCTGGTGGAGCAGGGATCTGAATTTGTTCAGCTGGCAAACATTTGTTCATCTCTTGTATACCAGGTGTTAAGGAATATAGTCCCAAACCTTCTTGGCAGTTAGTAAGTTCTTTCCCATGCGGTTGTATCCCTTTCTCACCTCCTACCCCTTATGTTGCAAAGCACTGTATAGTAACTTGTGTAGTCCTTGGTATAACTGTGTAGTCCTTGGTGCATGAGGGAATAATAATCTGAGGGAGCTGCAGCCTGTAAATGTTGCCCAAGCTTAACTTTCTTTCTTTTCTTTCTGTCCTTTACTTCTCTTCTTTCCTTTCTTCTTCCTTCCCTCCTTCCTTCTTTCCTTCCTTTCTTCCTCCATCTCTTCTTTTCTTTCACTTTTTTTGTTCATTTTGAAATACAGTTTCGCTAGATAGCCGCACTTGCTATGTAGTCCAGGCTAGTTATGTTCTGCCTGGTCCTGCCTCAATCTCCCGAGTGCTGGCATTACATATGTGCACCACCATGCCTGGCTTGTTAGCATTCTCTTGTAGCTCTTGATGCCATCCTGGAAATATTTTGTAGTTTCTCCACTGGAAAACAGCTAATGTTCACTGAAATAGCTCTTTTTTTTTTTTTTTTTTTTTTTTTTTGCCATTCTCAGGTTCAAACTCAGGGCCTCACACATGCTAAAGAAGCATTCCTCCACTGAGCTACATTTACAGCCCTGATCTGTGCTTCAACAAGTATAGTTAAAACAATTCTTCTCAGTGAAATAGCTCTTTTTTTTTTTTTTTTTTTTGGTGCTGGAGATCGAACTCAGGACCTTCTGCTTGCAAGGCAAGCACTGTAACCACTGAGCTAAATCCGCAGCATGAAATAGCTCTTTCTTTAGACTGTAGAATTTAGAAGTGGGAAGTAAATGAAAGTACTAGATGTGAGGGTGATAGAACAGGGGTCAACAAACTACAATTTGTGGTTCAGCTACTTTTTTTTCAGCTATTTTTATTATTAAACTTTTGTTGGGACCTAGCCACACTCTTTTTTTTTTTTTTTTTTTTTTTTTTTTTTTTGCTGCTAGGGATCGAACTCAGGGTCTTGCACTTGCTAGGCAAGCACTCTAACCCCTGAGCAAAATCCCCAGCCCGATTTTTAATGTATTATTTGTAGCTACTTTTGTAATACAGTGGCAGAATTGAGTAGTTTTGACATAGCCCACAAAGTCTAAAATATTTTATACCTGGTGCTTAACAAAATTTGCTATATGTAAACTATAGTATCATGACTAATGATGACATATGTGATCTATTTGCCCTTGTTCATTTAAAGAAAATTCAAAGCATGTAGTAGGGTTGTTAAAAGAATAGTCTTAACTCAGGCATAGTAGCACATGCCTATAGTCCCAGTACTTGGGAGGCTGAGGCAGGGCGATCCCTGCAAGTTCAAAGCCAACCTGAACTACATAGCAAGACCCTGTCTCAAAAGAACAAAAACAGAACAGAACAAAAGATCTTTCTGCCATGTATCACTAATCTATGTTCTTGTATATGATTTTCAGGATCTGTCTGGTTCGATAGACGATCTCCCCATGGGGACAGAAGGAGCTCTGAGTCCTGGAGTGAGCACATCAGGGATTTCCAGCAGCCAAGGAGAGCAGAGTAATCCAGCTCAGTCTCCTTTCTCTCCTCATACTTCCCCTCACCTGCCTGGCATCCGAGGCCCCTCCCCATCCCCTGTTGGCTCTCCTGCCAGTGTTGCTCAGTCTCGCTCAGGACCACTTTCGCCTGCTGCAGTGCCAGGTACCCACTAGTGTTCGTCTTTGGGAAGAGGGAAGGTAACTGTTCCCAGTGATAGGGAGCATTTCTTCATGTCTGTATAGTTTCCCTTTAGCATTTAGAGAAGATACCTGTTGGCTGGATACCCTTGTGTGTGTGGTACTAGGTGGTGCATGGTCTGTCCAGGAGCCATTTCCAGCTTTAAGTCATGTTCTAGCTAGTATTCCAAGGCTTAGCCATGGTCTGCTTACTTCTTTCACTTTCTGGAACAGGCAACCAGATGCCACCTCGGCCACCCAGTGGCCAGTCGGACAGCATCATGCACCCTTCCATGAACCAATCAAGCATTGCGCAAGATCGAGGTAAGAGACTGGGCTTTGGGTTGGGGGCAGAGGGCTACAGCACATACTGGAGTACCTTATGTAATAGCTTTAGAGGAGCTATGACCATGAAGCTTAGGATAGTTTCAGCAGCAAACTGTGAAGTTAGAGTGGCCTTGACCATGTTGATAGCTCTAGAACTGCATTCCTCTATAGTCACTCATTTTTCAGTGCCTGTCTGTGTTCCTGTAGGTACCCCCTACATTGTGCCTAATTTGCTCAACAGTTGCTGGAGATTGAGAATTGCATCTTCATCCATTAAATCATTTGCCATTTTGTTTTTGTCATTGCTCTTTGTCTTTTCAAATTTCCTTTTAATGCCACAACTGGCATATCTTCTGATAAAGGTGTCATTTCTGATATGCCTAAAAGGGCCCAATCAGGTTGAGACTCCATACGAATAACTGCTAATGGGGGTTGGGGATTTAGCTCAGTGGTAGAACACTTGCCTAGCAAGTGCAAAGCCCTAAATTTAATCCCCAGTGCCCACCCCTCCAAAAAAAAAAAAAACTGCTAATGAGAATGTAGATGATGTCCCAAGATAGAGGGGAAAACATTGTTTCCATTGTGCTGAACAAATAAGTATATGGACACTACTCGCAAACAGGTTATATGCAGAGGAACCCTCAGATGCCCCAGTACAGTTCCCCCCAGCCCGGCTCGGCCTTATCTCCACGTCAGCCTTCTGGAGGACAGATGCACACAGGCATGGGTTCCTACCAGCAGAATTCCATGGGGAGCTATGGTCCCCAGGGGGGTCAGTATGGCCCACAAGGTGAGTATACTACCCAGTTAGGAATAGATAGATGTGAGAACAGAAAACAGTTCCTCCTCTGATATGCTGACATGTGGGTTATAAGAGTAGGACTGTCCTTTCCCTTTAATCTACTAACCCAGGCCCTGAAGTAGGGCAGGGCAAGGTCCCAGCTTGTCTTCACTAAACTTTGCCACTGTGAGAAAGTTTTTGAATGTCCCTGGGCCACTTTCATTGGTAAAATGGAGATAAGGTGTTCAACCTATAACTGAGCAACAGACACTTAATGAATGGTAACTGTAAGCCAGGTGTGATGGCACACACTTGAAATCCCAGAATTCTGGAAAGTGGTTGCAGGAGAAGCACAAGTTGGAGCCTAGCCTGAGCAGCTTAGTGAGATAGGTACTGTGTCAAAATAAAAAACAAAATAAAATGGGCCGAGGATGCAGCTCAGTGCAGAAGCTCTGGGTTCAATTCCCAGTACCACCAAAAAAGATAACTTGATTGTTATAACTTTTTTTTTTAAGTTACTATGTCCTAATAGAATAGCTCTTTCCTTAAAATGAGCCCTGTGCGAATCAAAAGCTGGGTATCTTGCACAGAACCTGGGATAGAAAGCAAGATGAATGTGTAGCAAAGAAAGAATTTGTGTATGAATTGAAGGGCCTGGATAGTAGCAAAGCCAGCCTTGTTCTATGCTGTCTTTTAAGATGAAGGGGCCAGGCTGGGGGTGTGTATCAGAAGTAGAGCATTTGCCTAGCATGTACAAGCCAGGAATTTGATCATCAGCACTACCAAAAGATGCAGGAGCCAGGTGTGCTGGCACATGCCTGTAATCTCAGCACTTGGGAGGCTGTGGCAGGAGGATTGCAAGTTCAAGGCCAGCTTGGACTATGGAGCAACATTTTGTCTCCAGAGAGAGAGGTAGGGGAGAGAGAAAGAAGGATAGGCAGGCAGACATATGTGTGAGTGTACAAACACACACACACACACACAGGTGGGTGGATGAAGGAACAACTGAGGGCTGCCTTTACATGCGTCCAGTCCCCTGCCCATGGGGTAAAGGATATCATAAAAGTTGATCTTCTTAATGAAAATATTAAGTGATTCTCACTGTCTGGAGTTTTGGAGTTGGGAGGTATTCATGAGTTGCTAACAAACTACTAACCAAGTCTTGTGTCTTCTCTCCCTTCTCTCCCAGGAGGCTACCCCAGGCAGCCAAACTATAATGCCTTGCCCAATGCCAACTATCCCAGTGCAGGCATGGCTGGAAGCATGAACCCTATGGGTGCTGGAGGTCAGATGCATGGGCAGCCTGGCATCCCACCTTATGGCACACTCCCTCCAGGGAGAATGAGTCACGCCTCCATGGGCAATAGGCCTTATGGGCCTAATATGGCCAGTATGCCACCTCAGGTTGGGTCAGGGATGTGTCCCCCACCAGGGGGCATGAACCGGAAAACTCAAGAATCTGCTGTCGCCATGCATGTTGCTGCCAACTCTATCCAAAACAGGTAAGATGTGGAACATGAAGAGGGTGTCAGTGCAAGGAGATCTGTTGTGGAACCATTCAGATTATTGAAATGCCTCTGGACTTCATCCAGAATGTTGTTTATATGTTTGCATGTGTGTATGTGTATGCATGTATGTGTGTATGACAAATACATTTTTATTGAGAACATTTTAAGAAACTATTTGCAGTGTAAAAACAAACACAACAGAAGGGTTGATTCTTAAGCATTTTAGATTCGTGTCAAATTTCACATGACTAAGTATCATATGTAAAGAACTTTATAAAAATCAGGTATGGTGGCACATGTCTGTAATACCAGCAGCTTGGGAGGCTAAAGCAGGAGGTGGTATGAGCTCATGTGTTTGAGACCTGCCTGGACAACATAGACCACCCTCCCATCTCAAAAAAGCAAGAATGAGAAGCCACGTCCAGGTGCTATGCTGAAGATTCCAGACTGGTTGGGGTTTAGTATGACAAAGGGGTGCACTTGAGTATGTCATCTAGACCTTTTGCCATAGAGCAATCCCTTAAATAGAAACACGCCTTGGCTTTGGAGGGGGCTTGGAAGGCCATGCTTAAGTCCAAATATGAAAACCCAGTGTCTCTAACTCTTGTCTCTTACTTTCTTCTTCCTCAGGCCACCAGGTTACCCCAATATGAATCAAGGGGGCATGATGGGAACGGGACCTCCTTATGGACAAGGGATTAATAGTATGGCTGGCATGATCAACCCTCAGGGACCCCCATATCCCATGGGTGGAACCATGGCCAACAATTCAGCAGGTAAATCTAGTCACTGCCCACCCTAGGAATTTTAAGAGTGATCTGGGCTGTAATCCCAGCACTTTGGGAGCCATGGGTGGAACTGTTTCAAAATGTAAAAGGGCATGTGGCTAGGGATGTAGCTCAGTGTGTAGGCCTGGGTTCAACCTCAACAGTAAACTCTTCCCCCACCAAAAAAAGTGATCTTCAAGTCACAGCTAAACCTATTGGACTTGAGAATTTGTTTTTCTCATTTACAGGCATGGCAGCCAGCCCAGAGATGATGGGCCTTGCTGATGTCAAGTTAACTCCAGCCACCAAAATGAATAACAAGGCAGATGGGACACCCAAGACAGAATCCAAATCCAAGGTAATAGTTTTTGTCTATATTCCTTTCGACTTTGTGTCCTATCCTTTTCAGTGATAGGAAGGGAAAAGAAAATAACAAGATTTTTACCCTTTTATGACATTGATTAGTCTGAAGAAGTATCTGTTGCCTCCTTTTTTCATGAAGGATCCCTGAATAATAGCTCATTGAATTAGGTTTGAGTGACCCTATGGGATCCAGACGTAAGTAATAAATAACATCATAATCTCAGAGCTGCATGTTATAGAAATGCCTGTCCTTACAGCATAGAATCCTCTGTACTGTTTGGCTGATAGTTCTATGAAACTGTGCCTCCTCCGCTCAGGCACTGATAGGTAATGTAGGTAGTGGGCAGCTAGTTGCTCTCTTCCTGGACCTTATGCAGCACGAATAGTTGGTACCCTATGTTGTGTAAAGTGGGAGATGAGGTAGATAGAGATTATCTTTGGGCTCCCTTTGGGTTGGTTCTGGGTGTGTGTGCAGTTTGTTCGGCTGTGTGATAGCCCTGGGACCTGCTCTGCATTTGGGGCATTTTAAACATTTCTGGCCTTGATAATGCCTTACTTGCCCTATCAGTATAAGTAGGGGAGATAAAAATCATATCTCCCCCGGCTCCTGTGTTTCACATCTGGCTTCCAGCCCTTTGGGATTTCTCCTGTCTTGGACAGGCTAATATCTAAAGCCTATCAACCAGGTGAGAGACACTCATCCTTTCTTGAGGAGGAGATGCTTAGTTTCATTTTAGTCTATAACTCATTGTGTCAAGATGTTTTGAGTTTCTTGAACAATAAGTGTGTCCAGGCCCCTGGAAAGTTAGTGTGAGAGTGGTTAGTAGCTTTGATGTCAGATGGGCAAGAATTTAAATTCAGCCCTGCCACTAAAAGCGGTGAAATTTTAGGAATCTGGCTCCTTGTCTTTAATAATAGGGATAAGGTCAGGCATGGTGGCACATACCTGTAATCCCATCACTTGAGAGGCTGAGATAGAGTTGCTGCTAGTTTAAGGCCAGCCTGGGCTATAAAGTGAGTTCAAGGCCAGCCTGAATTACACAGCAAGACCCTGTCTCTAAATAAATAAGTAAAAATAGGGACAAATTGCCAGGTGTGGTGGCACATGCCTGTAATCCCAGCACTTGTGAGGCTGAAACAGGAGGATTCCTATTAGTTTGAAGCCAAACTGGGCTATGTAATGAGTTCAAGGACAGCCTGGAATACATAGCAAGAACTTGTCTTTTTTAAAAAAAAAAAAAAAAAAAAAAAGGATAAATTGCCAGGTGTGGTGGCTCACACCTGAACTCAGGGCCTTGTGCTTGCCAGGCAAGTACTGTACCACTGAGCTAAATACCCAACCCCATTGCAAAAATTTTTAAAAGGAGGGTGGAGATAAATTAAAATGGCAGATATATAAAGGCATCTAATCCAGTTCTCAATATATAACATATAGTCAGTATTAGCCTCCTTTCCAGGAAGAAAGTCTAGCTCCTTTTAGGCCCTTCAGCCTTATAAAGGCAGGGCAGGTGTTAGTGACCATCCTAGACCAAGAAGCTTTACTACTGCCCTTATCCAGAGACCTTTTTTACTTGTTTTTTTTTTTTTTTTTTTTTTTTTGGTGCCACCAGGGCTCAAACTCAGAGCCTTGTGCTTGCTAGGCAAGCACTCTAACCACTGAGCTAAATCCCCAGCCGCGCCCCCCCCTTTTAAATCCAGAGACTTTTGTATATGTGCTGCCGAAGCAAGCACATAATCCAGAGACTTTTGAGACCCTTAACATACATCAGCTTTGATTGATGTATTCTATGAATTTTAACCTATCCCTTCCAGAAGTCCAGTTCGTCTACTACAACCAATGAGAAGATCACCAAATTGTATGAGTTGGGTGGTGAGCCTGAGAGGAAGATGTGGGTGGACCGTTACCTGGCCTTCACCGAGGAGAAGGCCATGGGCATGACAAACCTACCTGCTGTGGGTAGGAAGCCTCTGGACCTCTATCGCCTGTATGTGTCTGTTAAGGAGATTGGTGGATTGACTCAGGTGAGTGCCTGACAGTTGACTTCCTTTGTGGTTTCCATTTTTCTCATTACTCATTGGTTCCCCATGGTTCTGTGCATCCAAGGGACAGCACTCTCCTGTTTTCTGGCTAACACACTACTGACAAACCAGGAATATAGGGATTTCAGAAGATAAGACAAAAGCAAGAGGCTGCAATATCTCTAGTAGTATAAGCAAATTATTGCCTTGTATCTGGGGTCCCATTGAGGTACAGAGATAAAAAAAAAAAAAAGTCTGAGCACTCCATCGGAGGTCTGTAAATTACTCCGAACCTTAATTTTCTTACTGGCAAAATAGGGATAGTGTGTGCCCTTTTAGACTGTCAAAAATTAGAAATAATAAACACGAAGCTTTCACCAAGGTTTCTGCCACACATGTTGATCCATCGGATGGTAAAGGGGCAGCCAGAGTAATTGTTAACCCTCTCAATCCAGAAAGCTTCCCAGCGAAGGGATTTCAGGAGCTATTTAATAGAAATAGTTGCTGAAGAAAGAAAGTGGTGGGAAATTACGTGTCTGGTTACTCAAAGTAGGAGACTTAAATGAATGGATTAATCCTTACTGAAAACCTCTGGATGCCACCCAGAGGCTTGCCCCTTCCCTGATACCTTACACTTTTGTTTTAAACTCAGTTCAGGAGGCAAACAAATGAGGCCACACTGCCAGACTTAGAGCACATTGCCTGCCATACTTTGCTCCTGGTCTGTTCCGTAGTCTGCAGACCAGAATCTGCTCTTGGATCAGAGTTTGTAGCCAGTCTCTGAGGGAGGCGTGGTGAGGAAGAATTTAATTCCTAACCTTCGAAATCAAAAGAGGAAAACAGCTGTCATGGGCAGAAAAGAAGATGATTGGCATGAAGCCAACCAACAGTCAGTTATGAATTCCTTCTCCCTTCAGGCCTTCTTCCCTTCCCCCACAAAGGAAAACAAAACAAAACAAGACATGTGCATGCTGCCACATAACTGGCGTGGGAAGCAAAGCCACAGAAGGCTTCTGAAGTGACCCTGGGTGTATTGCGTGCTGCTTTTTTTTTTTTTGTTTTTTCCCCCTCTTGATGCTGACTTCTCATAGTCAAGCCCCTCCTCCTTGTAGGGAAAGAGGGCATTGGGTTAAATGTGGCTTGCTTCTAATTGGTGGGCTTTTGGATTCACTGAATCTACGCTGAAGTACAGAGAGAATCCCCAAAGCTAGGCCTCAATTCCAGTTTGCAAAAGGATGGAAACCTTTTAGATGTTGTGACAAAATTAATTCTAAAGACACTTGAGCATTCACAGGAAAGAGCGCTATTACATGAAGGATCTAGGAAGGCACAAAATAAGTGTTGAGCTTTTCTAAAGGATCAGTAGAATTTACTTGGAGGGGTTAGGCCACACAGCATGGAGATCCGAGGGAATCTGGAATATCATCCAGGGCCGTCTGCAACTTTAACAGCAACTCAGGTGTTTACCCACACTGTGATCGGAAGTATTCTTGGTCACCTTTCTTCTGTCTAGGTTTTCTCTGTGCTTCCATCAGCTCTGGTATCGCAGGTACCCAACCAAAAGGCATCACAGTCTTTCAAACTTCCCTTGTGGACTGGGACTGCAATGCCAGTGTTCCCAACTCTCAGGAGACAGACTTAGCATTTGGTGGACGAATAAGAACACAAAAAGAAGGAGACCTGCCCAGCTAGTGCAGAAAGAGCTTTGGGAGAGTGGTCTTAGTCAGAGTGCCCTGAGGCTGAAGAAAGAGGATAGAACTGTAGCCTGGCCACTGGGGAGATACAAAACAAGTCACAAGGTCCTGAACATCTGGAAAATCAAGACAGGGGTGAGGGAAAGGGGCTTATATGTCACTATGGTGTAGGGGATCAGTAGCATAAAAATGTTAAATTTACAGGGGGATATCCCCCTGCTTCCTTCCCCATGGACAAAAAAAATCCCCCAGTTTGACTTAAAAGTAAGTCAAGCAGGGTGATTGTTGATGTTACTGCAAGGGTCTCCATTTTAGAAAATGTTTTTATTGTGCGCTCAAAATAGGATTTGGGCTGGGTGTGTTGGCACACGCCTGTGATCCCAGCACTCGGGAGGCTGAGACAAGAAGATTGCCAGAATTTCAAGGCCTGCTTGAGCTACATAGTGAGTTCAAGGCCTTAACTATATAGCAAGAACTTCCCTGAACTACATAGCACGAACCTGTGTCCAGAAATAAATAAAACAGGATTTGGAGCCAAGCGTAGTGGCACCCATGTGTAATTCCAGCACCTTGGGTGGCTGAGACAGGAGGATTGCAAGTTCGAGCCCACTCCAAACAGTTTAGCAATTTAGGGATACCCTGTCTCGAAGACTCTAGGTTCAATCCCCAGTACCACCAAGAAAAAAAGATTTTGGACTGGGGTGTAGCTCAGTAGTAGAATATTTGCCAAACATGCATGAGGCCCTGAATTCAATCCCCAATACTACAAAACAAAGAGATTTTTAAAGTAGGATTTGGATCTGAAGGTGATTTGCACACTATTTCAGCAGTACACTTGCATAAAGCAAAGACTGGCTCTGATTTTTGTTCTGAAGTTTGGTGTTTTGAGTAAGTACTGTCTCATAGTTGCAGTGTAGCATGCTGTGAAGCCAGCTACAGATTTAACATTTCTTAAGGACCATCCACCAAGCTGTAAAATTAACTTTTTCAGTTGTCTAACAACTGATTCTACAAAAAAAGAGTACCTTATAGCAGTCTCTGAAGGTTTGGGGCTTGTGGGCAGGAAGACCAAGTGGGAGATGTTCCTCAACCCTTGTTTGGTTATATAGGTCAACAAGAACAAAAAATGGCGGGAACTTGCAACCAACCTCAACGTGGGCACATCAAGCAGTGCTGCCAGCTCCTTGAAAAAGCAGTATATCCAGTGTCTCTATGCCTTTGAGTGCAAGATTGAACGGGGAGAAGACCCTCCCCCAGACATCTTTGCAGCTGCTGATTCTAAGAAGTCTCAGCCCAAGATCCAGCCTCCGTCTCCTGGTAAGGATGGGGTGAGCAGCCCCTTGAACAAGGGCCTGTTGCCCTTGACTCCTCATTCAGTGATGCCTGCCTCAGGGTAGCAGAGCAGATGCCACAGATGTGTGCTCTACCCTGCCCTACCACAGCACTTAACAAGTTGGCAAATTAAAGAGTGGGCAGTGGGGACTCCCTTGGGAGATACTTTGTAGCAGCTCTTAAGTTTAAATTTTCATTTTTTTGCACCTGGTGTCTTGCCTATGTTTGTAAACTAGTGAGTGGGAGGGACACCAGCAGAGAAAACTGACAAATAGTGAGGCAAGGTCATCTGGGAGCTGTGGCCCACTAATGTCAGTGCCTTAGAATGCAGCCCAGACAAGAGCCCTGAATTCCCCAGGGAACCGAGAGGATAATGAATGGGAAGGAGGGCTGGGTGGGGATCTGAATGGACCTTTCTGATGGAAGTGCCTCTGCCCACCCTCCTTCCCCAGAGGAGGCCCTAGGCAAGCATGGGGAGGGAAGGAGGCCAGGGCACGGACAGTGGGTGTAAACACTTGTGCCCTGGTGCTGACCTCTGGGGGTGTAGTGAGTGCCTGAGATGATGACTCATCAGCTGGGGGAGGCCTCAGCAGTGGGATATCTGCTGCTGGGAATGGTAGCTAATGGAAACATTAGTTACTGGTAGTGTCGTATTCATCCGTTTAGTGGGGAATATTTGAACCTGAGGATGACGTTATGCACATGAGAACAGAAGTATCTCAGCTCCTAAAATGTACCACAGGGTGGGAGCAAGATGAACCCTTCCCACACCAGATATTGGGGCCACCGACTGGGAGTGTGTGCATCAGCATTGAATGTTTAATAGGCTCCCTTGGAGCTGTAAAGACCGGTCATCAGGGAAGCTGGCAATGGCTCAAGAAATGACCAGGACAGTGACACCATGACCACATCGCTTTAAATGTTAACAAAAGCAGGAGTAACAAAACTTATTCCCCTCTGTATAACCTGGTCTTGCAGATTACCTGCTATGAAAAGGGTTAGCAGGTTATTAAAATCATTTACAAAGAGATCCTGGGACATGTGCGTGAGAGTGAAACACTTTTCTCAAGCAAGCTGCTCACCTTTCATCTTTGTCCACAGCAGGATCAGGGTCTATGCAGGGGCCCCAGACTCCTCAGTCAACCAGCAGTTCCATGGCAGAAGGAGGAGACCTGAAGCCACCAACTCCAGCATCCACACCACACAGTCAGATCCCCCCCTTGCCAGGCATGAGGTAAGGCTAGAAAAAGGGACAGGAGGTTGGGAGACCTTAGAGACAGTGCATGGCAACTCCTGTTCAGCCTATGGGTGATCCCAGCTTCTGCCTGTCCAGCCAGTCACCTCTGTGCCATGCCTTATAGCAGAGGAATTACTCTGTTTGGAGTTTAATTGCTTTTCCTCACTCTGGAGCAGGAGCAATTCAGTCGGGATCCAGGATACCTTTCCTGATGGAAGTGACCCCACATTCCAAAAACGGAATTCCATGACTCCAAACCCTGGGTACCAGCCCAGTATGAATACCTCTGACATGATGGGGCGCATGTCCTACGAGCCAAATAAGGATCCTTATGGCAGCATGAGGAAAGGTGACCAGTTGCTGTTAACCTTGTGCTCATGAAGATAGGCAGTGGGAAGGGGTTGGAGTGGGGTATTTTCAGTGCCTTAAGAGTTCTTGTCAAGTTATCATGTCTAGATGTAACCACCTGACCTAACCACCCCCCTCATCCCTACTTCCTTTCTTATCCCCTGGCCTAGCCTTGTCACCCTTTAACAAGTCAGTGCTTTTTGCTGGCTGGGGCCTTTTAGGTCTCTGGTTTTTAAACCTGTCAGGAAAGCAATAAGAACAAATCCAAGCTCTAAAGAGAGCTTGGGGCTTTGGAGCATGCAAGGTATAGATCAACCAATCTGTCAAGTGTGTTCACTCTACCTTCCTTTTTGCACCCAGCTCCAGGGAGTGATCCCTTCATGTCCTCAGGGCAAGGCCCCAACGGCGGCGGGATGGGTGACCCCTATAGCCGTGCTGCCGGCCCTGGGCTCGGAAATGTGGCTATGGGACCACGACAGCACTATCCCTATGGAGGTCCTTATGACAGAGTGAGGTAAGCATGTCCCCTCCTCTGCTCTCACCCCTGGAACCCTACAGCTAGAGTGGTCTCGATTTACTTTTCGAAATCTGTTTAGGACGGAGCCTGGAATAGGACCTGAGGGAAACATGGGCACTGGGGCCCCCCAACCGAATCTCATGCCTTCCACCCCAGACTCGGGGATGTATTCTCCTAGCCGCTACCCCCCGCAGCAGCAGCAGCAGCAGCAACGGTGAGTGAAGCCTCTTCCCAGTGTCACTGTGGCTCAGGCTTTGCCATTTCCCACCCTCATCTTCTGTTCTCCTCCTATGTAGACATGATTCCTATGGCAATCAGTTCTCCACCCAAGGCACCCCTTCTGGCAATCCCTTCCCCAGCCAGCAGACTACAATGTATCAGCAGCAGCAGCAGCAGGTAAGAAGGGTGTCTGGGAATGAACTGACCCACAGGATTCCTGTGAAAAGCAGTGAGTGACCTAATCTAGTTAAGTGACAGTTTTAAGACTCTTACTTTAGGGGTTGGGGAGCTAGGCAAGCGCAAGGCCATAAGTTTGATTCCCAGCACCCAAAAAGAAAAGACTTGTCACTTCAGGGATTGTGTTGTTCTGTCACCTGACTAGGTGACAATTTTGCTCCTAGACCCATATCCTTAAATCTTTTTTCTGGAGTGCAGTCCAGTCTCCCTAATTCTCCAGAAGGGCTAGAAGCAGACCTTATTTTGATTGTTTTTATTTGTTTGTTTGTTTGTTTGTTTCTCTTTTTCTTTTTTTGGTTTTTTTGGGACAAGGTCTCACTGTGTAGCTCAGGATCTGGAACTCACTATGTAGCCCAGGCTGGCCTCAAACTTATAGTGATCCTCCTGCCTCAGACTTCTGATACATTTTTCTACTTGGAGCAAGGGGGAGGAAAAAGGTGGGCATGGTGGTGCATACCTTTAATTCCAGCACTCTGGGAAGCTGAGGCAGGAGGCTCACAAGTAAGTTGAAGCTAGCCTGGGCAACTTAGCAAAACCCTGTCTCAAATTAAAAATAAGAAAGAACTGGTGACATACCTCAGTGCAGAAGCCCTGGGTTCAATCCCCCAGTACCACGAGGTGGGGTTGGGGAATAGAAAACAGTGGACAATCTCAGAAACAACCTCAAAAGACAATGGGTAAGCATGATTTGTTTTCTTGGTGTTTATGTCCTCTCTCGCAGAGGGCGGAAGTAGAACAAGCAAGCATCCATTGCCATCTTGGTATCTGTGGGTTTGTGTTCTTGCATGCAGAATATTTATTTCTCCTCTCTTTATCTCTGTTTTAGAATTATAAGCGGCCAATGGATGGCACATATGGCCCTCCTGCCAAGCGGCACGAAGGGGAGATGTACAGTGTGCCATACAGCACCGGGCAGGGGCAGCCTCAGCAGCAGCTGCCTCCAGCCCAGTCTCAGTCTGCCAGCCAGCAACAAGCTGCCCAGCCTTCCCCTCAGCAAGATGTGTACAACCAGTACGGCAATGCCTATCCTGCTACTGCCACTGCTGCTACTGAGCGCCGACCAGCAGGCGGCCCCCAGAACCAGTTTCCATTCCAGTTTGGCCGAGACCGTGTCTCCGCACCCCCTGGCTCCAATGCCCAGCAGAACATGCCACCTCAGATGATGGGCGGCCCCATACAGGCATCAGCTGAGGTTGCTCAGCAAGGCACCATGTGGCAGGGGCGTAATGACATGACCTATAATTATGCCAACAGGCAGAGCACGGGCTCTGCCCCGCAGGGTCCCACGTATCATGGTGTGAACCGAACAGATGAGATGCTGCACACGGATCAGAGGGCCAACCACGAAGGCCCGTGGCCTTCTCACGGCGCACGCCAGCCTCCATATGGCCCCTCTGCCCCCGTACCCCCCATGACAAGGCCCCCTCCATCTAACTACCAGCCCCCACCAAGCATGCAGAATCACATTCCTCAGGTATCCAGTCCCGCTCCCCTGCCCCGGCCAATGGAGAATCGCACCTCTCCTAGCAAGTCTCCATTCCTGCACTCTGGGATGAAAATGCAGAAAGCAGGTCCACCAGTACCTGCCTCGCACATAGCGCCTGCCCCTGTGCAGCCCCCCATGATTCGGCGGGATATCACCTTCCCACCTGGCTCTGTTGAAGCCACACAGCCTGTGCTGAAGCAGAGAAGGCGGCTCACAATGAAAGACATTGGTAAGGAGACCTCCTTGACTGGGTTTCTTAGTCTACCCCTTTTTTTCATCTTATACCTTGCTTCCTCCATCCTCATGTTCTGGATGAGGGTAAATCTGGTCCAGCATTATCTAAAATAGAGCTGACAAACTTTGGGGAAAGAAGAAATAAACTGCTTTCAGATTTTCCTTTAAGATACTGCCATGCAGTGGTGTCCTAGAGAGCTTAGAAGCCGTGAGGGCAGGTATGCATTACGTTCCAGATAAGAACCGCACCTTCTGCCATCCACCTTGTGTTATCTTCAGAGTAACCTGATGATGGGGAGGCCTGGGTGTGCCTCCAGCCAACCTGGGCTTGGTGGGTAGACAACACAGAGGTTTATTTCAGGAACCCCGGAGGCATGGCGGGTAATGATGTCTCTCAAGTCTGGGCTCCTGGCAGAGAGCACGTGGGCATTAGACACCATTAACATCCTACTGTATGATGACAACAGCATCATGACCTTCAATCTCAGTCAGGTGAGTACAGGTCCCTGGGAAAGATTGGGAGGACCTGGGATCATCTTAACAGATAATACTGGGTGGCACAGGGAATAAAGCTACCCTCAACCAACACAGTCTTTTCTATGTTGTCTGTCTTCCATGCCAGTACTTGGCTGCTTTTGCCACTAGGCATGAACCCAGGATATTGAGAGTAGTAATAACTTACAAGTTTTCATATTAGTACTTTAGTACAGAATCAACTTTAAAGGGAATTTTATTTGGGAGGAATTTTTTGGTATTGGTAAGAAGTACAGCTAGGCACGGTGGCACAAACCTGTAATCCTAACTACAGTACTTGGGAGCCGGAGGCAGGAGGATCCTGAGTCCAAAGCCAGCCTAGGCAATTTAGAACCTGTCTCAAAATAAATTTTAAAAAATAAGGTAGGTGGGCCGGGGATTTAGCTCAGTGGTTAGATTGCTTGCCTTGCAAGCATGAGGCCCTGAGTTCGATCCCCGGTACCAAAAAAATAAATAAATAAGGTAGGTGTGGTGGTTCCTACTTGTAATCCCAACACTTGGGAAGCTAAGGCAGGAGGATCTCAAGTTCGAAGCTAGCCTATCATAAGTAAGAAGGTAGGTGGGTGGAGGGATGAGGGCTGGGGATGTAGTTTAGTGATAGGGCACTTGCTTGGGGTGCATTGGGCCCTGGGTTCAATCTCCATTACCACCAAAAAGAAAGAAAGGAAAGGAAGAAAGAAGTACAGTTACACCAGACATGGTGCTGTACACCTGTAATCCCAGCACTCAGGAGGCTGAGGCAGGGAACTGCTACAGGTTTGAGGCCAACCTGTGCTTCAGAGTTTGAGGTGAGCCTGAACTGCATAGTAAGACCTTGTCTCCAAAAAGAAAAGGAAAGAGAAATACAGTTCTATTGATGTTAGTGAGGACACCATATTTTCTAGACTGCCAAGAACCTGTTGTTGTTCTATCAGCAATTTTTTTTTTTCCTGCTTTTACTACTTCTGTTTTGAATGGTACTTTGTCGATCCCAGTTTCCTTGAGTATAGAATGGATGGGAGTTTTGGGTTGTCTTTTTTTTACCGTGTACTTTTTTTTTTTTTTAAACCAAGAACATGTATTGGTACGTTTTACATATAATGGTCACATTCATCGCATTTATTTTGTACCTGTACATGATGCACCCCTGTACCCCTCTTCCCCACCCCTCCCCTCTGTTCCCTCCCTCCCTATTTACAGCAGGTTTATTCATAATTTTCCATATTTTCCCTTTCCCTTTTCTTTCCCCTGTTGCCTTTCTGCTTTTCCTCTTCTTTCTTTCTAGTACTCCTCTCCTCTGCACACCGTCCTCCTTTTATATAATATCTATTACACCTCTTTGTCCTTATTTACAGTTATGGTTTCTCATATCAGAGAAACAATTCGATGTGTACTCATGAGTGTCTGATTTATTTCACTTAAAAGTATGTTCTCAAGGAACATCCATTTACATATAAATGACTCTAGTTTATCCTTTTTATGGCTGTACAGTACTCCACTGTGTAGAAAAACCACATTTTCTTTAGCCATTCATTGGTTGTTGGGCATTTAGGTTGTTTCCAAGACTTAGCTATTAGAAATTGTGTTGCTATGAACATGGTTGTGCATACATCCCTGTGGTATGACGATTTTAATTCTTCTGGGAAGATCCCCAGTAGGGGAATAGCTGGGTCAAATGGAACCTCCAGTTGTAGTTTTTTAAGGAATCTCCATATTGATTTCCACAGTGGCTGGACCAATCTACATTCCCACCAACAGTGGAGGAGTGTTCCTTTTTCCCCACAGCCCCTCCAGCATTTGTTATTGTTGATTTTTCCATATATGCGGCTCTTTCTGGAATGAGGTAGAATCTGATAAGAACAGATGCTACACTTGACCTTAGCCAAAAGACCGAGAAGCGATGTGAGGTAGAATCTTAACATTGTTTCGATTTGCATCTCTCAAATGACTAGTGATGTTGAACATTTTTTCATATATTTATTTGCCATTTTTACTTCTTCATCTGAGAAATGTTTATTCATTTCAGTTGCCCATTTTTGGATTGGGTCTTTAAATTTGAGAGGTTTGATTTTTTTGAGTTCTTTGTATATTCTAGATGTTAGACCTTTGTCTGATGGATAGCTAGCAAAAATTTTTTCCCAGTCTGTGGGTTTTCGCCCTACTCTTTTGGTGATTTCTTTTGCTGTGCAAAAACTTTTCAATAGCATGTGGTCCCAAGCACTGATTCTTTGTATTGTTTCCTGTGCAGTCTGGGTTTT